>JABSTR010002168.1:0-60965 GCA_013339765.2 Haemaphysalis longicornis
AGGTCACGTCACAAACGCTTGGCAGAGTGTTCTAGAAGGGCAAGTTGGATGATGCGGGTGCTCGTCCCGAGGCGCACGCTCACGTGCACTCGGTAATTTCTTTTCTTTTTTGAGTGCCCCTAACGTGGCGTAAGCCCACGCGCAAGCCTGGATGATGCCGGGCGCTCCTCACGTGATTCACGCTCACATGCGCTTGTATTTTCTGCGCTCAGGGGGAGGAGGAGGGAAAACGTTTATTGGAGCGGAGTGCTATTGTGGGTGGCCTTCCTATTCCGGATAGCCGCGAGTCGTGGCAGCTGCTCTTGCCCGAGACACGGGTTAACCTGCGTCTCTAGCAGGCAGCTGGTCAGCTCGCACTCCAACTGTTCCACGGAGGGGGAAGGGATGGGAATTGGGTGGTAGGGGCAAGCCCAGACAAGGTGGTATGTGGTGTTGGGGGTTTTACAGGATGGGCATTCGTAGGGATACATTGTTGGTGATATGTTGTGTAGAATTGTAGTGTTGTAGTATGTCTGGGTTTGTAGTCGTCGCCAAAGGCGTGCGTCGTAGGTGTTGAGAGATGGGTGAGGAGGAGGGTAGACGAGGCGATTTCGACGGTAGTGGTACAAGATGTCTGTGTAACGACTCGGGAATGGGGGGTGATTGAGGGATTCCGGTGGGTCTTCTCTGCCTTCAGGGAATTCCCGGGTAGTTAATTCGCGGGCAGCGGCATGTGCCGCCTCATTCCCTGGAAGGTTGGCGTGGCCTGGTGTCCACACGACGTAGATGGAGGGCAGCTTGTGTATGCGTCTTAGTATGTTGAGGGCTTGAGGCGAGATACATCCTTTTTGATAGTGGCCGCATGCTTCCTGGGAGTCTGTGATGATGACAATGTAATCTGTCGTGGCTGTGGTTGCAGCTAGAGCTATGGAAGTTTCTTCTGCTGTCGTGGAGGTGGTAGTGGATAGCTTGGCGGACGTCAGGAGGGTTCCTGGGTGTTGAGGGCTACAAGGGCGTGAGCTTGGCGGTTACGATATGCAGCTGCGTCGGTGTATCTGGTGTCGGGGTCCTTCGAATAGCGTCTCTGGGGATAGCGGACTCGCGCTGCTCGTCGGCCTTGTTGTAAAGGGATGCATATGGCGTGGAACAGGGGCTACTTTGATGTTGGCACGGATGTCGGGAGGGATACGGTGGGTGCTTCTGCCGGAGTTATGACGTGGCGGCCAAGTGTCGCGAGAAGGGTGCGGCCTGTAGGTGTTAGAGACAATCCCGTGAGTTGATTGGAATGTTGGGCTTCCAGTATTTCTGAAAGTGTATTATACAGGCCGAGATTAAGGAGGTGCTCAGTCGGCGTGAAGGACGGAAGTCCGAGGGCTATTTTATGACTTACGTATCAGGGCGTCAAGTATGGAATGCTCTTTTGGTTTCAACTGAACATAAGGTGTCCCGTATGCTATGTGGCTTGTCAGCAGTGCTTGGACGATACAGCACGTGTCTTGTTCCTTTAGGCAATCGCGCTGGGTGCAGATGCGCCGAATTAAATTAGTCAGTTGCGTAGTCGCTCAGTATTTTCATTTTTGTGAGCCCTGACGTGGCGGAAGCCAACGAAAGCTGTATGAAGCCGTGCGCTCTTCACGAAATGCACGCTTACGTGCGTGCGGAATTTTGTTGGTATTTTTTCTCTTCCAACAAGAGCGTAATAAACAGCCTGGGGGGAAAGGTGTACTCACACCTCCTTTTAGGGAAAACTTGGAGTCTGGGTAGGCACCATTGGTTCTACGCATTGAACTCGGGTTTCTGCACACTTAGCACAAGTAGAGACTAGGGTCTCGATGTGGCTTGATTCGAGGACACCAGCCCGACTCTCTCGCATTGCCTTTGCACCGGTTCGAAGATCGCGGAAGAGCAAATTACACTGCAATGCGGATTTCTTTCAAGAGTATCCCGTCACAGACATATTGCCAGTCTCACACATATTGCCGCACACATTGTTGTCCGTGACGATGACATTAAGAATAAACAAAAACATGTGCACTTTTGATGAGCTAAACAACTTACTTAATATAAGGAGCGCAACGCTATACAAATGGTGCTTGTTCGTTGGGGCTTGGATGGCGACTGCTTGCCCGCCTGTCCCGCTGTTTCGCCGCTCACGCGGCCGGGAAAAGTTCCGTTATATGAGTCCGCCGCGCAGCGGGCATCCCAGAGGCCGCATCGGGAGAAACATAAACGCACCACGCGCTTGATAGCTGGGGGCCGTATATGTAGTTTCGTCTGGCGTTCCGTGCGCGACACATTCCCCCCGAAATGACTCCGTCGTTTGCGTTTAGCTACATAGTTCCGAAGGGTACAGCAGTTGAACGGGTCTCCGGAGAACTGTTCCCCCAGGCAGTCGTTCTTGACATGATCGGACCTTTCCGTCATGGCCAGGAAATGTTGTTTCAACGCTTCCCATTTTCCAAATCTGTCTGGCTGCATTATTTCGCTCAACAGCACCAAGTGGCCGGGTTTTAGCGGTCTGGGTGTGTTTCCTTGCAAATGAGATGTTCCGTAGTTCTCTCAGGTATTCTGTCGCCCATCTCTTCCAGAAATGGTTCAGCATTTTATTCCTATGAGACAACGTTTACTTCAATTATAAATAAAGTACACGAGTTGATAAATAAAGTACACGAGTCGTGTACTTTAAATATAAAGTACACGAGTTGATAACCAAATACATTCCCTTGCGCAGTCTCCGTCTAACCCAAATGCACCATGGTTCAACCACCCACCTTAAACGGCTATTAATCGTAAGAAACGTTCTTTCAGGGCAGCTAAGCGCTTTCCTTCCGACCAATGATGGGTTTCTTACAAACTCGCTAACAACGCCTACGTTGACGAGTTAAAACGTGCGAAAAATAATTATCTTCAACATACATTGCCCTCTATGCTTACTAACGATCCTAAAAAGTTTTGGCGCGTTATTAATCCCCCAGAGCGTAACACTATACAGCTAGTCGATTCCAGTGGCCTTTCTATACCGAATGTTGACTGTCCATCCGTACTTAACAGTGTATTTCTCAAATTTTGTAACCTCTTCTCACGATTTACCTTCCTGTGAGACCGAATATCATACCCGCCAATAACCCTGTCATAATTGATCCACAAGGTGTTGCCAAAATTATTGAATCATTGAAAGTGTCATCAAGTCCCGGCTCTGACCTTATCACTGCAAAATTTCTTAAGAACACTGTATTGCATTCCTCGGTTTTTTGGCTCATATTTTTCAGCAGTCACTAGACAGACACACGGTCCTGCTGACTGGAAGGTCGGGAAGGTGGTGCCCATCCATAAGTCCGGTAAAAAGACTCGCCTAACAATTACCGACCCATATCGTTAACCAGCATCCATTTGTGAAAATCTTAGAACATATCTTGTACTCCCACTTAGTAACTTCTCTTGAAACAAGTTATTTTTTCTCGCCTTATCAGCACGGTTTCAGGAAGACTTTCTCTTGCGAAACGCAGTTACTTTGTTTCACTCATAAACTTAATATCATTCTTGACCGTGGTTCATGCGCAGATTGCTTTTTCTTGACTTTTCAAAAGCGTTCGATAAAGTATGCCATAAATCCCTTCTCGTCAAACTTAGCCAACTTAACATAGACAGTAACACTTTTTGTGGATAGAACAATTTCTTCTGAACCGCTCACAGTACGTAACGTGTAATGACCAAGAATCATCTCCTAGCCCTGTTCACTCTGGCGTGCCTCAAGGCTCGGTATTAGGGCCCCTTCTCTTTTTAATTTATATTAATTAGGATCTACCTGATTGTGTCTCTTCTAGTATTAACCTATTTGCCGATGATTGCGTTATTTTTCGCGAAATAATCAACGATAACGACACTAACATGCTTCAGCATATATTGACGCGGTATCCGCATGGTGTAAGAAGTGGCACATGGAACTAAACACTACTAAATGTAAAACTATGCGTGTCTCACGGATTTCATCTTCTCCAGCCATTTATCATCTCAACAACGTCCCGCTTGAAGCCGTAACGTCGTATCGCTACTTAGGGGTTCACATAACATCGTCGCTTTCTTGGGCATTGCATATTGAACAAATAATTAAACACCGCCAACCGCATGCTTGGATACCTTCGCCGTAACTTTTCATCTGCTCCTATTTCCCTTAAGACACTTTTGTACACATCCTTGGTAAGATCTAAATTAGAATACGCTGCACCAATATGGGATCCTGGCACTGAAATTTTAATCAAATCTCTCGAACTCGTTCAAAACAACGCTGCGCGATTTATTACAGGCAATTACAGTAGAGCATCTAGCGTAACATCCATGAAAAATACCTTGCATTTGCCCCAGCTCGCCCATCGTCGTCAGCACTTTCGTCTTTGTTTATTTCATAGAATATACTATCACAATCCCTACTTGCGTTCCATCTTGGTTTCTGCGCCTTCATATGTTTCTGCCCGCATTGATCACCGTCATAAAGTTGCAATCATGTCCTGTCGCACAAAATCTTGTTCTCAGTCTTTCATTCCTCGCACAGCATATGACTGGAACCACCTTCCCGGACCAATCGCCGCCATTGAAAACCATCAACAGTTTCGCATAACTTTAGCTAACATTGTTACTTTAGGAACCACATAGACCTGTTATAAACTACCTTTTTTGCTGCATTGTATTATTTGTTCTTTTGTGTTTGTAACCCGCTCCCCTCTGTAATGCCTCTGGCCTTGAGGGTAAAATAAATGAAATGAAATGAAATGAAAGGAGCAGAGAGCCTAAGCACGCTGCTGGTTGAAGCGCACAATAAAGGTTTCGCTCGTGCGCACCATAGGAATGCTGAAAATAAAAAAAATGACATTTTCTTAGATTTTCTGCTCGCGGTCAGGGCATTAGCTGATCGTAGGCGAAGTGGAAAGCTTCTGCTGTACCAGCCGGGCAGCACTCATTTCTTCGGGCCCAGCGAGGGCTCGTGCCTCAAGAAAAAAAATTTGAGGCCGTGCCGGCTCGACCCGACCCGGGCAGTGCCTGAAGCGCTGCAGTAGTGTGCCGCAAATTCTGAATTGTTGATAGCAAAATAACTAAATATTTCCTCACTCATCTTCTAGATTAAATTAACAAAACCGGAGCTTAAAATCTATACTGCTCTGTAAAAAAAAACCTAGTGCCCTTAAAAAGCCTTCAAGTCAACAAAAGAAATACAGTCTCCCTCAGCAGAGGGAGAGAGAGCGGGCGAGAAAACGAGTGCATCACGCAATCAAAAAAGATGGGCCTGACAGAAGAGTCGGTGGGCAATTTATTGTTTCTGCAAAAAAAAGAAAACGTACATGAAGGCAAGTTCTCTGTGAAAAGAATCGAATGGAATAATGAATGGTGCAACATCTGTTCAAGAAGTATCTTACTAGAAAGCTTATGCGCTTTACTGAAACTTTGTTATGGAATAATCGTTGTGATTGATTGATTGATTGATTGATTGATTGATTGATTGATTGATTGATTGATTGATTGATTGATTGATTGATTGATTGATTGATTGATTGATTGATTGATTGTAGGGTTTAACGCGCCGACGCAACGCAGGTGAGGAGGCTTGCCGTTCGAGGGCTCCGGATTAATTTTGACCACCTGGGGATCTTAACGTGCGCCGAAATCTCCTACACACGGACGTTTTTGCTTTTCGCCTCCATCAGAAAAGCGGCTGCCACGGCCGGGAATCGAACCCGCGTCCTGGTGCTCAGCACCACAACGCCTTAGCCAGTGAGCTACCACGGCGGGTGATAATCGTTATGCCTTGAGCACGGAGACTGTCGCAAGCGAAGTGCATATTTCGCCAATATTCTCAAAAGTGAATCTTCTAAAATGAGATATCTATTTTGTGAAAGGGCAGTCAAAGTTTCACAGAATTTTAAAGCTAATGTACTCAAGTTAGCCTTACGCTTTTAGGTAAAAGACAGCAATCTGTTGGGCGCTCTTGTTAATGTTGTTTCGGGTTCTGGCTGATATTTGAAAAGAGACTTGTGGCCTCGGGCTTATTTTATTAAATTCTGTCGGTATCGGGCAGGACTGACGCTGATATTTTAAAAATTTGTTGGGCTAGGCCTGCACCTGGCAGTGGCTATGCCGGGACGGGTCGGGCCGGGCCTAGAAATTAGTAACGCGCAGGTAAGTTTACTTATGAAAATTAAAGAACAATATTTGGACTGGTATTTCAGCCCTCAGATGTAAAAGTTATGACACCACTTACATGCAGAACACAGTGATGTTCCATGCGGGGAATTTCGGAGCAAAGTTCGGCTGTAACTTTGGCTAAAAGGGAAAAGGGGAACCTTCAATACATGCATCGAATTTTTGGCGCCATTGAGTAAAACGAAAAATATTGTTAGTCAACCCGAACTCTCACCATTTATTATTGGTTTTCATTGAAAAAATTCCCTGATCGCTTCGTCGAATTTACGTCCAAATACCCGCAATTGTGTTCTCGCAATTAGTATGTAAATGTAGTTAGCAAGGTCATTTTTTTTAATATTTGTGCTTTGTTTGCAGAACTTGTACTGGCTCTGTTAACCTTTGTTTTGCAGTTTTGCTGGTCAAAATTATTGCAAGCTTCTCAAAAGATACTGACTGATAAACCTGTGTCTTTCTGCAATGCTTGAAGCAATATTTCTACTTTCATAACTCTCCTTTCGAAGAAAGTTTTGTATCGCACTGCAAAGGAATTTTTTGCTGTGTTTTAAACCTGCTATTGACGTGTCTCATTGCTTGGCAGATCTCGGATGATGTGAACACTGAAAGCCTGGAGTCCCTAAACGGGCATATATCTACCATGCAAGCTGAGGTCAAGAAAAGGACCCCACATATCAAAAAGCTGTCCGACTGGATGAAAAGAAAACAAGGCCTGCTCGTCGCAGGTGAATAAACGAATGCGCTCCAACAACACTTGCAATTCTCCAGAAGTACCCGGCTCTGGCTCTTGGGGAAATGGTGATGTACTCGGTTTGATGTTTGTAGTGTGTTAAGCGGCAGATTTAAAGTGTACTGGCGTAACAACATTCAGTTTGCCATAACTATTTCCGATTCCTTTTTTTTCTAGCTCCACCAAGAATTCCAAGAAATCACAAATGTGGATTTGGATTCTTACTTCCTCTATTTCGTAAACACGCATGGAAAGAGCTGCCTCCACCTGTGCAAGAGCATGAAGTCGGCTCGAGGAGCAGTTGTGAGACTGGAGGCCGAGCTGGACACACTTGATGGAAATGAGAAAAAAATGTAGGTGGTAGAAAGCTTCAACGGTATGGCCATTTTGGGGAGGAAAACAATATTTCAATGTTTTTCTGCCTACGCCAACCTATTGTCCCTTCTGTGTATGCAAGACCTTTATATTTTTCTCTGTCTCTCTACTTTATCGTTTCACTCCCTCTCTACTTTCCTTCCCCCACACTGGGTTATATGCAGGTGAGCTTCCTGCCGAGCTCAAAAATATCCACAGTTCCTTTCCTTTTCTTTTCCCACAAACCACAACCAGGGGGAATGGGACTGCGTGCTCTGCTGAATTATAGCTTCAGGGAATACTGGAGACGTGAGAACTTATTTCATGAAGATGCATAAAAAAAATACCTAGCTCGTTTCCTATTTCTGCTTGGCACGTTATGTAATGCAGTTATTAACTTCCAGATCGTTTTGCCGTCGGTGTGATCGAGCTGCTTCCCGGCTCGTCAAGGGGCGGCCCCACATACTGGACGGACCTGTAAGTAATATTTTAAGTGCGGAGCACTTTAGGGGCCCGGCCTGTCGTCATAGCTCATCCGTGGTGACGCTACCTAGCCACCGAAGTAAGACTGCGTCGTGGACCCAGCCTTCCGGCCAAAAAATAACGACACTTGAACAAAAGGCTAATATAAGCAGTACCATTCGAAACTCCTGGAATTTCTGGCACTTGTATATGTCCGCGTTATTTAGTGCAAAGAAAACTGCAGGCACAATTGAAGCAAGATATCTGTAAATAACCTGCAGTCCCTGCATCCATCTACTTAAGAATGCTCATTGGGTTAGTTTTTACGACAGTAAGTGGAAAAAAAGAGTGGCCACCGCCACAGGAAAAAAGGATGCTTTCAAAATAGTAGAGAAAGGTATGTGCTAGATGAAACGAAGCGGAAAAGAAACAGTGCTCCCACTCGTGCAGTTGAAGGCAGAACAAGAAACAAAAGATAAAGAGAAGGATGCAAGCTGTTCCAAGAGAAGTCACGCAAGCACTGCCACGTCCGGAAATTTGAATTGCATTGAACAATCCTCCGTTTAATTTATCGAGACAGGAGGGAGACGGAGAGGGAAGGGCATGAGGGGTGGAAGCAAAAAGAGAAAAAACCGCCCCACAGCCCCAATGGTGAACCACTGCTCTGCACATTTCATAGCTTCCACGACGTTGAGTTAAACTGCTTTAATTTTTTTGCTTTGATTTTTGTTTGTACCTATTTACTGTCATCCCTTGAAACTGCCTGTTACAGGATGCCTACTCATCGCTCCTCCTGGGTGTCCAAAAGCCCGAAATGGCAGAACCATTTGGGCAGCATTTGAAGACTTTCAAGTTAGGCACTCGATACGACGGGGGCCCTCGTCCACCTGGTGGAAATATACTGGGTCTTCAATGTAAAATACAGCCGAATAACCAAAATTGTTTTGCTCTTTTGGAGCATTTCTTTCAGTTGAAGAGTTCCAAGGCATTAGCAGCGTTTACATGAATGCGACAAGTGGCGCATCGCATCGTCTCGCATCAATTTTCTAGCGCATCGCATTCATGTAAACTGGGCTAATGCGCTAGGAAAGCGCGTCGCATTAATGCGCCAGACAGGGGTGGATTGAGACGCGTAAGTCGACTTTCGAAGTGCATGTAAACGCGAGCGCATCGCATTAGGAATTATGCCGACAAGAAAAGTAAGCCATGCCAACGCAGCTTTGCATTTAAAAACGTCTAAATAGAGTGTAAAAAAGACGCCGGAAAATGCGAGTCGTGAAAAAAGAACAAGAACCAGCCGTGCCGGAAGCCTTGGAAGCGCCAGAAACGCTACTTTACCTTCGATGTGCGACACCGTATGGCGCCACCATCGCACCAGGGCTAATGGGGTACATGTAAACGCTAGCGCATCGCATTACTCGTGATGCGCTTGGAAATGCGACGCGCTCCTATCGCATTCTGTCGCAGTCATGTAAACGCGGCTATTGACTCAATCGGTGATCAGTGCAATCTCCTCCATGGAGAAGCTCGTTTGAGCATATGTACATTCGTGTAAATAAAGTTTGAATGAAGCATCGTAAAACCTGTCTTTTCATTTTAGGAGGGTTGTATACGGCACAATGTAGATTAACAAAAAATACCAAGTATATATACTTGCTCATACCTAAAAAGATATACCTTTTTAGGTATTTTTTATATTTAGAAAAACATTACTACTGCATGCCTGTGTGCATGCATTCACCTGTGAGCTAGTAAATACTGTCACTCGGACGTAGTGGGAGCAAATGCATACATAGTAAATTAACTCAGTGTTGGAAGTACTATCACTAGCTTAAGGTCTTGCTGATCACTAGGTTATGCATGGTCAGTTAGTAAATGCATGTAGCTCAGGAGGGGGCTATTGCTACGACTTTACTAGTTAAGGTAGTGGTGCTTACTGCTAGCTTTAGTTAGTAGCCATGACTAGTACTACATTTAATACCTCCAGTTAATAAGTACGTAGTGTATACTGGGGCAAGTAACTTGTAAGTGTTCTGTTAGTGAATGCGCCGAGCTTTTTTTTAAGAGCGCAGCAAACAAGACCGCTTCCAGTCCAGTTCATACAATAAAGAAAATAATGCTTAACCAGAAAGAGCCTGCGAAGAGTGAAGCGGCGACAGCTGAGGGTATGAAGCCTCTTCGTATGTATGGCTGCGCAATATACAAAAAAAGTATTTTGGGAGCGCCTTCGTCCCCGTGCTGTCAATAAGAGATAGCGCCAGCAGTCCCAGCGCTGAGGTAAAATTACCTAAATCGCCCAACAATGTCTCGTCAATAGGGGCAGTTTTAACTTAGAGAATTATCATGCAAAGTAGGCATGCTGTTTGGGACAAAGCGAGAGATGCATAGTGAAATGCTTATGAGCGGCAGATGAAGTGTAAATCAATCCAAGCTGAAACTCGGATTATCAGAACGGCGTCTGCGTCCGGAAGGCTACTTAAAAAGACATAGGTGGTGCCACTCACGCCAAAACCTAATAGGAACCTACGCAAGGATGTATCAGCTGCAAAAATAGGGTGCAGAGAAATTTGGAAGAAAATCCCAGATACCTGCGGGGGAAATTTATAAAAATAGACAATTTAGGAACCTGGAAATGAGAATTTTTCTCTCCAGTAGGGAACACCACTGAGAAGACATCTTATCTGACGCACGGAACAGTGGCAGCAAAAATTCCTTGTGCTTTATCAGAGATGGCAAAGTTACTTCTAAAAAGTAATGAAATTACATTACTTAGTACTTTCCTAGAATTTTATAAAATGTAATTAAATTACATTAGAAATTACAGGTGGTCGGAAGTATCGACATTACATTTCTATTACTTTTAAAAAGTAATGAAATTCCTTTAAAAATATTCTAACACAAGTTCATCACTCAAATAACGCCAAAAACAGCCCAGATACTTCAGTGTGCTGCATGAAACTTGTGTTCGTCACTTTGCAATGTTCCAGCTTCTCAGGACCTGGCCAGTTCAATACATTCCAAGGAACTCCGACAATTCTTTGCAGCGACGAAAGACAAACGCTTCGCGCGCTTCCGTGCTCATCCCCGCCGGATGAAAAAACATGCCTTCCTAGCAGCTCCAGTGACCAGTGTAACGAAGCCTTCAACACAATCTGCACGTTTATGTTAGGCCGACTCACTGTCGTCGCAAAATTCCCGGAACGCATGAAAAGTGAGCGATGAGGCACGAGAAAGCAGGGAGAGCTCTCATCGACACGTTCTTTCCTTCGCGTTCGTAGATTTCCAACGCCCACAGAATCTCTGGCCATTGGAACTGTACTTGGTCAACTTTTCATGATCAAATTTTATGCTGTAAGAGCAGCGGACAGGGTATATTGTAGTCAAAAGTATTTGCGAAAGTTTTGAGTAATTTTCATGAAATTACTGGGCTGAAGTAATTTATTACATTACTAAATTACCCGCGTTTAAACATAATTCATTACATTATTCATTACAGCAAAAAGTAATATACTTACTGTAATTTCATTGCTGCCAAGTCTGTGGTTTATAAACGTCCTTATCCCACTCCTGCTGCAATTATAAAAGCGAGGACCATTGGTAGCTGATTTCGCTTTTGAGCCCGATTATAACTGGCGGCCGAATTTTTAGGCTACTTTCAGCGAAATAAGGTGAATGAATAAATTGAATTGAAACAAGGTTTATTAGATCCTTGTGAATTTCATACAACACAACATACAGAAAGAGGTCCCAAAGTAAACACTGTAGTGGGACCTCTTATTACTAAACGCGAGAAGTGATAGAAAAAGGTGCAGAAAATGCAGTCGCGCGTACAGTAGATAAGGTGAAAAATACGACAAACAAGGCTAATAAAATAATATACGTTTGTGTGACAGAAATATTTTCGAAGACAGGATACATAATTATACAGTACAACAGATTTAAAGGTTGGTCATGAAGAACATAG
This sequence comes from Haemaphysalis longicornis, assembly GCA_013339765.2. NCBI lineage: Eukaryota > Metazoa > Arthropoda > Arachnida > Ixodida > Ixodidae > Haemaphysalis > Haemaphysalis longicornis. The sequence goes on from JABSTR010002168.1 coordinate 11,679, forward strand.
GCGTAATAATGAATTTTCTAGGTAATCACAGTAAAAAACAGACCACAAGAATTAGCGGATAAAAATGTCCTGAGTGAGTGTTTGAATGAAGAAATAGGGGACAGATGTTTAAGTTCAAGATCTGTTTAAGGTGCGCGTTAGAATCGTGCAAATACGGTACGGTCCAAGCAGTACTCTAAAGCATCCAGTTTCCAACGATCCTGAGTTTTGCAGGAAGGAAGTTCTCATCACCCACGTTTTTGAAAGAGCCAGTTATACCGTGCAGAGGAGATAGGGTTAGATATGGGAAGAAGAGGGAAAACTATTAGGCTGCGATGTGATGGCTAGTCACCTATGAGCCAGGTTTGGAACAGGGACATGACAGGGGTAGCTTTTAAGCCCTCCAGAGGATTGTGTAGGCTAGGCGGGCGTAATTACAAATAAGACAACAATAGGACCCCAAAAGTATTGTTAGACGTACATGAAACACTAGACATCACGTAAAAGAATCCGCAGATACGGGGACCCACTTCTCACGAAGAACGTACGTTTTTACTGTACACAAACAAAAAACTTGTTCCGGTAAATGAAAGCAACATTCTATCACGCTCACACAAAAAAAAACTGGTAAAACTACCGTAGCAGACCGTAAAAAATCATAAACGATCACCACAAGAGTTGTAAATGATGAACACATGTGGATACTATTTGTGTACGACATGTATATGTGCTGTTGCCATAAAACGCACCACGAAATTTTGTGTGCCGGCCCCCGCGATGCGTGGATGTATGGGTATCGACCTAGAGAAAATGTTTGCTCCTACATAGCAGCAAAGTTGTACGGAACTCGTTACATGTTATAGATTACGTGTAATCAAATACGTTTTAGTGTAATTTCGTAATATAATCGATTACTTTTTCAAAACTGCATCGTTGCGGGTAATTCAATTGCGTTTTATTGTAATTGATTACCGGTAATCAATTACTTTTTTTAATAAAGTTGTAACCACTGTTCTACGGCAGTTCTCGTCCTGAAAAATATGCGACCGCTCTGTACGGCCTGGCAGATGTCGCAGCAGCTCACCCCAGATTACACCCAACTCGGCAGCCTCCACACGGAGCACAAAGGCGCAGCCGCGCGACGGTGCGCCTACCTTACCGGCTCGTCGGTCTTTCCGCGGTTTCCGTCGATTTTGGCGCACGTTAAAAATCCCCAGGTGGTCAAAACCAAGCCGGAGCCCTCCACTACGGCGCGCCTCATTGCCTGTGTTGCGTCAGCGCGTTAAAATCTACAATCAGCGTTTTAGGCCGCCACAAAGCCGTCCGGCGTAGACATAAAACCCCAAAACCCCAAGAAAAAAATGTGGTTACGGAGGTACAGGGAATCGAGCTCGGAACCTTCAATCCATGAAATCGGCAAACTAACCAATCTGCCACCTCAAAGATCCTTCGTGCACAAGTCTGCACCGGTGGCGAACCATAACATGTGCAGCCAATCGGAAGGAAAAAATGAAGGAAGCTCACAATAAAGCGTAAGACTATAAGATAGCAAAGGTTTACGCATCCTTCATGACCATCACGAATATTTAAGTCCACGATTGCAACGGGTTTACTTCTTCTTCACTGCCGCAACGACGTTCACTCCATTATTCTTACTATAAGTGTGAGCATCTTATTTTTTTGGCGGTGAAAATCATTGGACCTAACCATGGAGGGGCGTACGCTATGACGTGTCTTTCTCGTTCCGAGCAAGTTTTTCCACGATTACGTCAAAGGGCTGAGTTATGTTTTTTGGCCAATCTTCAACAATCTTCTTAAGTGGGTATACTTGGCTTGAAACTTTGTGCACCCGGTACGCTGGGCGGTCGCCGAGCGGCCGGTGCTCACGTGCGCGCGCTCGGCAATTTCTTGATATCTTTAACTGCGGACACGAAAAATTACGCTTTGCCAAACATCTTCGCGGTTAAAAAAATGGCACCAATCCACGCTGTGAAGGTGGTTGAAAAGCAAAGCTTTAAACTACACCCACAACAATTTACCGTCTAGCTGAGACTGCTTACATGTACCGCACACCTCGAAAGCAGAAACGGCTTCTCCGGGGAAGCCACGATCTAGGGTGTCAATGGCAGCAGTTTTCTTTCAGGCGTTCTGCACAGCGGAAATGCCCGACAAGTCACTGCGAAACCACAGGAGATCACACACGGCGCAGGAGAACCAAAACTGCACGGCCACAAACTTGTGCTGGACTTTCGATGTGGCTCGCTCGAACGTGGCAGCCATGGCGTCGTGGTACTTCCCTCCTTTCGCAGCATTGTATGCTTCGCGATGCTCATCATCGTCTCGCCGTGCTTGTCGCTTCGCAGGATTCTTTGTTTAACGAAGCTCATCGTCTTCTTGTCGTGCTTGTCGCATACGCTCGGGATGTCTAGCAGCCTGTGTCGGATCCTGCTTAGAGCGCCCTCGAGAGACACGGCGCTGTTATTTTTGTCGAGCATTGTGATCCCGCTGTTCTTCTGCAGTTTTCAGTTTGCGTGATCTCCCCATGGCAGCCTGCGATGGACTGATGGCGTCGCTAGAGGGGTTCCGCTTAAGCCGTGGGTGGCGTCCCGAACGGACGTGCGTCGGCGGAAACGAAACCGAGAGGAACGACTTTCGAAGGGTGAACAGGAGGGCGGCACGTAAGCTAATGCGTCCTGTCCCATCTCTCACTGCCTCCCGTCAATCTTGTTTCACGTGTGGCCTTCAAAGCGCCATCCCCTCCCCAGGCGCTGAATGAAAACCACGCCCAAAACAACCTTCGCTAAAGCAGGCGACCAATTCGTCACTCAGGCGTGCCCGCCGCTGTGAGCAAGCACCTGCGCGGGGAACACTGGGTAACCATTCGCAGCGCCATCTACACTGTGTTCCGTGAGTGAAACTCCCACCCCCTCCGCCGCCGCCGCCGCGTTGGGAGTTCGTTGTCCCGCAGGCCACGAAAGAACCATTGGCTGGTTGAGGTAGAAAGCTTTGCTCTAAAAACGATTCCCGTGTTCGAAATCAAACCTGGCTCCCTCGCATTACGAAAGTGGCGTCTATCCGATTGAGCCGTAAATCGCAGTCTGGGCGCACAACATTCCCTTCGGATTCGTAGCACGGGCGTTGGCTCTGTACTCGGCCGTGGGTTGAAGTGCGTGACAACGCCGTCCACTTTGGGATAGATGTGAAAGCCTGCATGCAGACGAAACGATCCGGACCTGCGAGACATGAAGAATGTTCGCGGCAAGTTCAGAAAAAAAATGTTAGGTGATGACATACGGAGCGGAAACTTGGCGCCTTACTACAAACTAGAAAGGTAACTTAGGTCGGCTGAACAGGCCATGGAACAAATAATCAGCAGAACAACACCTAGAGACAAGAAACTAGCTTCCTAGATGAGTAAACAAGCTAGAGTAGAGGGTATCATAAGTTGAAATAGATAAAATTGTGCACTTGGGCTGGCCCCGTAATTAGGCGAAGTGAGAACCGGTGGACTACCGGCGGGACAGAGTGGACACCGAGATACGAGTATAGAGAAAGAGGAAGGCCAGTTGTTCCATGGAGGGACGAAGTAGAGAAATTCGGAGGCAAAGAATGAACTCGAGCGGCGCGGGACACGAGCGGTTGGTGGTCGATTGGAGGGGGCTTCGTCCTGCGCTGTACATAGTGGGCTGCTGCAGATGGTCACGATGTAATAGCCGAAGGGAGAGGGGCCGCCAGCTCTGCTCTGCTATATCTCCAGCCTTGCAACACTAGTGCAGGCTACGTAAATTTTTTCTTTAGCTTTTCAACCGCGAAGCGCGACGCTTGATATAGGACATGGACACTAGCATGGCAGTACTCCGCAACTACGAGGGGGTACGCAAGTTGTTCCTACGTTAAAATACCGGTGTTCCCTCTAGCGCATGCATTGAGACAGCGTTCGGTCTAGCAGCTGTGCTCTTAATGAGGAAATGTAGAAGAATCAGCGACGAGAATTTTCAGAAACGAGTCCTGTTGAAAGTTAACAATGGGTAACAAAATATCACAGACGCCACAGTAAGCCTCCCAGCCTTCACGCAAGCCTCCAGCCTTCTCTCTACCATGCAGGCCAAAGCAGTTTGTTGTAGTTTGAGTAAACTTACGGCAATAAAATTTTGAAGTTAAGTAACCAAATATAATCATTTCGTTTTCGTAATGGCTCACAAATTTTTACAGGGCTGTAATTGACCACTCTACTCAATTATATTTTAAAGAATGTAATTGTAATTGTAATCGGCTACTTATTTGCTATAACGCGTACAAGTCTGCAGAGCAGTGACGTTTAGGCTGAAAGTATTAGTTTTTTATTAGTTTAGACAGTATTAGAAAGTATTAGTTTAGTGTTATTGCGAAAGTATTTACTAAATATTTCCGTAGAAAACCAGTGCCCACCGAACACCAAATAATCTTCGGAAGGTATACACAGTTGTCGATGCACAGCATACAAAAAATGGCAGACTGTTGAAAGTGTAAAAAGCGGGTCGACGAATGTTCCAAACAAAGTCACAATACTTAGGGATGCTCATGTAAACAAAGAAACTAATGCAGTTGAAAAAAAAAACGTAAGTTTGGGGCAGGGTGCGAATTTAGCCGTGGTCCGCAGGAATGCATGGGACGAATACGAACCTGCTAAACGACCACACATCCTGACCTGCAGCGATCTGCACGTCCAGATACGCTTCCCCTCCAGGTCGAAGGCTGTACGGTCAACGCATGTATTAGTGGATTAGGGAACCACTTCCACTTCACCGGCTCAATAAAATATTTTGTTTAGTATTGCTACTACTGCCTGAGTAAAAGTCAACCCAGCACAAGGGTGGTGACCTTCTGATTAGAACGGTGTGTTGAAGTCATGTATTTAGTACTGAGGAGATATTTGGTCATAGTAATCTTCTAAGTAAATACTAATTCCCGCTAAGCTTGTTCCTGTAGGGCTAATAAGGTCATTTGGCGCAGCTCCTAAGACCTGATGAGCGCTAAAACGAAAACTTGGCGGTAAGAACGTTGGAGCTGATAATAATAATAGGACCTATGCGTGCAAGTGCACACGTGCAACTGCACACACACCCTCGTAACCATGAATAGAAAGAACGCATATAGAAAGAACCTCGACATACTGCAATTCATCCAGAAAGGCTCGTCACAAAGCTCGGTTCTGCATTTTCGCCACCTCAGTACATTGGCGTACGACAAAGACGTTCTCATATAGTTTTCTTCCTTCTCAAAACCCATTTCGAAGTTCCCTCAGTATGCTATTCTCTTCTAGTTACTTCTCTAGATCAAATTTTGATGCCTGCATTTCTAACTGTACAGCGCTGACGGGACAGTAACTGGCCTATACGAGCTCGGCATATTCTTGCCTCCTTTTCTCTTATAATTTGATCTCGTCCTGCTTGCTTGCCACGCGTCCGGTGTTGTTTTATTTTCTATCCCTGTACTGATTCCGTTACTTTTTCAAATAATTGGTGGACCAGCTCCATGGGTATCCTACCCGTGCCTGCTGCGCTAATTTTGTGAAGCTTTTTCTCTGCTTTTTTCGCTACAGATTTCTCCAGACCTTCTGGCTTCCCCGTCGTGACATCGCTGTGGCGCTGCGCGGCTGCTCTACCAACCTTCCAGAATATCTCAGTGATATTTTCACGAGCGTGTGGCAATGCCTGCTCCCCCCCCCCCCCCGAGAATCTGCCCCTCTTCGTTTTTTAAACCGCGCCACTTGGTATTTGTACGTGTACCTAATTCCGCATATGGCTCTAAAATTTTTCAGTGCACCTCTAACCCGCCGTCGCATTTGCGCCATCCACCGCTCAGTTTCATCTTTTATTTTCACCTGCACTCATTGCTGCACTTACACTTTTATTTTCTTATATTGCTCCCATTTTAGGTCCACGTCTGGCTAATTCCTCCGTGCCCTCCTGGCCTGCCTGAGCTCTCTGTACGCCTGTTTACACTTCTCTACGCCTCTTTATAGCCTCATTGATTTCTGTGTTCCGCGGGCTTCTTGACGTCTTCTTTCCTCTCCATCGATTTGGCTTCTCTGGTTTGTTTTTTCCTGGATAGTTTTCATGAGCCTACTATACCCCCCTTTTTCGTCGAGATTTCTTGTCACATCAGGCTCTAGACTTTTTGCTACAGCCGTAATTTTTTACTGCTTAGCTTTGCGTACTCCACCGACCCGTCCGGTTTTGCCCCCAATCTGCTAGCCAAACTTCTAGTGTATACGTTTGTGATCACTCTTCAGACTGTGACCCCCTTCTTCATCTATGCTCATGTCATCCAACCATTCATAAACTCCCTCCCAGAGGAGGCAGTAGTCGACAATGAACTGTCGCCTACCACCCTCCTACGGGATTTGACCCTCGCATTTCTGCTCTGTATTTACACTGATCAGGTTCCGGTCCTCACACATATCTGGCATTTTATTTCCCTTCTAGTCTGTGTACCCGTCTAGGTCCTCAATGTGGGCATTCATGTCACCTACCAATACCACATCCCTGGATCGTTTCTAATTTTGTATGTGCATTTTAAGGCACGACAACGATTTTTTACTTTGGTCTTTACTGTCACTACCATCCGCAGATACGACGCTCCTAAAGACAACTCTTTACCACCTACCGTTCATCTCACCCACAATTTTTTTTGTGGGTGAATGTACTCTTCTCAAATGAGCCCGCGTTTGTATAAGCATGGCCATTCTTCCGCCTTTTCTTCATCCAGCCGTACTATTACAACCTTCCCATACATACTCTCCGATTACCACAGGTTGTTGTGAATACCAAGCTGCGTCTTGGTCAGCGTGTACCTGGATATCTACACTCTAAACTTTTTTGCCTCCCATATACTCCCTAGAGGTTTTTTTTCGCTTGTCCTCTAGTGATCCTCCTTGTAGGAGTTTTTTTTTACTACATGAAACAGGGAGGTTTTGTTTACCTCCTCAAAACAGGGCGTTTTTAGGTGATGGAAAGGAGGTATTTAGGGAGTGTTAAGAAATGTCCGGGAGAATTTAAGGAGTTGAAAATGGAGTATTCTTTACTTTTAAAGGGCGTTTTTAAGTGATGTTTATGGAACTTTTAGGCGGTTTAATAGGAGCCTATTATGGCTCCCTTGGGAGGTACTTATGGTATTTTAGGGGCGTTTTTAGGAGGTTCAAGGGAAGCATTTACTTCTTTTGCATGGAGTTTTGCCAAAGCTTGGGGAGTTTTGTAGACCTTCCGAAAGGAGTTTTTCGAGGCCACAAGGGAGAATTTCTAGTTCCCTGCGGGAGTACTGATTTCACACGGTTTTTCTCGATTTCAGGTTTATTTCAAACGAACTTTCGCAGACAAGTTTACATGGTACATGGTGTACACAAGGAGGTTCCGAAATAAAAACTTAGGGCGACCTTCTATAAGAAAGCACAAATGGTACATTGCTAAATAACACGCCAGTTAGGAATGGAAGACAGCAATACGCTGCTAGTTGAATAAACCGTAGAAACAATATTACTAGAAGAACTGGAAATACGCGAAAAATAAAGATAGGCACAAACACAACCGCATGGTAAGTGAAATCATTATATAATACTAGCGGATCGAGAACGCGTCAGTACTTATCAGAACTTATCAGTACGCATCAGTACTCAGTACACAAAGTGAAAAAAAAAATGGTTCCAGTGGTTTACAATAACAAAAAAAGTTTTCAGTTGGTGGTGAAATGAGCGAGAGCAGTGTGCTAGTTGAACAAATTGTAGAAACAATATTAAAGGGGTCCTGAAATGCCTTCCGCCGATGCATGGATGTACATGTAACCAAATAAAGCAATGTATTAGCAATCTCCTCCTGCAAGAATTTTGTTAAAGCGATGAGTATTAGCTGAGAAATCGTAAATCAAAAACTGCGAATTATCGTCGCGCCGTATTTCCTCCTCCTTTCAACTGTTTCTTCTTTCTTCGCTGTTGGCCTCCCCTCCCATGATGCTCCGCTCCTCAGCGGTGACGTACTTCCGCTATTGCGCTCCCACAGACTGCCGTCTGCTACGGGCCAGCTCTTTCGGCTTTTTCATCTCTGTAGACACCATGGACACAGGCTGGAAAAGCGAACGAATGACCTGGCCGCATGTGTGCGGCCTGGCCTTGCCCTTTCGCGGTGTACGTAGCTGCAGGGCTGCAGTTGGTATCGGCGGCGAACTCGCAGCCGCGTGGGGAGAATCGTGCGCTCGTTCCCTTTGGTGCACCGCGCACTGTTTATCCAAAAAGCGCGGTCTCAGATGTGGCCCCCGCTGGTGCCGGGTGTTATTTTGCGGTGGTTGTAATTCCTACTACCGGCGGCATATGAAAAAAGACATTTTCAACACGACACAGAAGCCCGTGCACAAAACGCGCCGGAGTCGGATCGCTTTATCAGCGGCGATGAACGTGAAGGCGAAGAGCAAACCAACGCTGCACTCGATCAGCGAGAACCCGTGTTCTGAACAAGCTGCACCCATGTGTTGCATTCAACACTGACGGGAAGCGTTTGTTTGCACTTGTTTGGATAGTCGTAAAATGTCCAAACACTCCGGCACTCCGCTAGCAGATCAGCCGGCGAGACATTTCGGAAAACATTTGACAGATGGCGCCGTATGCATTAGTGTGTCGCTACGCAAAACTGATGAGACGCTCTACTAAAACTCCCATCGCGGTGTCACGTAGCGGGACGCAAAAATTTAGCGTTTAGCGTATGCAAAAGGCCACAAACGCTGTACTAAAACTCTATTAGCAGCAAAATAGCGTGCGTATGTGAAACCGCTTGCGTTTACAAAGCTGCACGCCGAGCGCGTACGTTTCAAACCTAGTGACATCGTTTAAATACACTGGCAAGCACAGTGTAACGTAGTCAGATATCAACCGTATGCTCAGGCGACAAGCAAGAGCTTGTTTTATGTGGGGGCGGAGATTGCGCATAAAGGCTCGTTCGCACTTGCGACGAAAGCGAGTGAGAGCGGCAGGAATTCCGTCGCTTTGTCGCGCGACGATCGTTTTTTGTCGAATGGTCGGGAACAAATTTTGGTTGCGCGACAGAATTCCCGTCGCTTTCGCTCGCTTTCGTCGCAAGCGGGAATGGAAAGTTCTGCCGCTGCCGTCTGCTACGCAGCTCGGAGGTAACCGCGCGATCTGCTCGGGCCGGATGAACGCGCACACTCCCGCACGGCAGCGCCCCAAGCGGCAGACGGCCGCGTACATCGCTCCCGGCGCCCGCCTGTAGCCGCCCTCGGCACACTAGCCAGTATATTTCAGGCACTATAATGGAGGAAAGATTTTTGCTTCCGATGAACCTAGTTCTTTGCCCCTGTGATTTTAAATACGTGAAGTGGTTAGCACGTCGTCCTCACGCAGCTCTCTATCGTCGTAGCATCGCTGATTGTCCGAACGAAGCTTGCAGCTAAGCCAATGCAGCGACCGAAGCTGTGTGTGTGTGTGTGTGTGCATCGCCTCCTGTGTGTTGTGGACGCGTTCGTTTCGCGATGAAATGCGACATTGTACTTCTGCGGGTGGATAGTGCTTCCCATGGTCTGGATTATCTTTCTCGAACGACGTACCACTCAACCTCGCATGGGGTATGTGCAGTGTGCCTGGCTAAAAGCCTTCTCGCTTGCGCGCCAGAGTTGTGACTTGCTTGCTCGTCCCCGCAAACCGGGTGTGAGGTGAGTGCCCGTATTTACGACGGGCAGGAGGAGGCAACTCATCGTCTGTCAATCGCGGTTCAGACTTGCAACGCATGTTGTGACGTTGCGTTCGTTCGAAACGCATCTCTGGATTGTTTAGAAGTTGAATAAAATGTACGCGTCAAACCCGGGCATTCGGCTCAGGGCGTTCTCTGCGATTGCACCAAAGAAGTGCCACGGGACTTTCTTTATGGTACGTACTCACGTAAGATAAAATCCACGTCGTGTTATGGCCGTGTTGCATTCAATACAAACGGTTAAGCGTTTGTTTACACTTGTTCGTTTGTCGTAAAATGTCAAAGCACTCCGGCACTCCGCTGGCAGATCAGCCGGCGAGCCGACGCTGAGCAGACGACTCATCTCTTTGCCGGAAGTGCGTGAAAAAGCCGCCCAATAGCAGGATGTCTAGCTCATGACGAACATCTGGGAATCGATGATGTAGACATGTGAAGATGGCGGCGTCCAAAAACACGAAGGAAAGGGTGAGAAAAAAGCGACAAACTTTGCAACAAAAGTGTGAGCTTTCCGCTGCGCGTAAAAGAGTAATACTTGGCACAGATGACGTTGGCGACCCAATCTAGCGATTGCGCTAGTTCATTTAGTGTGCTCAAAATGCCTTTCAGGGCCCCTTTAATGCAAGAACTGGAAATACACGAAAAACAGATCAGCACAAACACAACCGCATGGTAAGTGAAATCATCAAATAATACTAGAGGATCTAGAACGCGTCAGTACTTATCAGAACTTATCAGTACGCCTCAGTACTCAGTACACAAAGTGAAGAAACAAAATGGTTGCAGTGGTTTACAACAACAAAACAATTTTTCAATTGGTGGTGAAATGAGCGAGAGCTGTGCAGAGATTTGATACTGAAAGGTAACGAGCACTTTGTAGGTGGTAAAGGCACAAGAGATAAATGATGCAGGAGACAGACAGCAGTGAGATGGCTATGGATAAATGAGTAATATAATAAACAAAAAATATGCTGCACAAAATACCAGTGCGTTTTGATAAAGACACAAATGCGCCAAGAAAAGTGACCGAGTCTGACGGGTTAATTGCAATGATATAGAACAGAATGGGTGCTATCGCGACAGCTTCTTTAGAGTGAGAACAAAAAGCCATGAAATTCATGTTTTCGGATAATTTTAGTTGATTCATTTCGCACCTGTTGCCAACATTATTTAGATAATTGTTTCAACTTAAATTAGTTTGTTAAAATTATTGCTTCACTAAAAGATAGCTGTATTATCAGCATACAGAACGGCCCATCAAATAGCCTCTTTTCAGTAAAAAAAAAGAAAAAAGAAAAAGTCAGAAACATAATACGGAATTCTTTTTGACTACTATCCAATGATTACAGGATTGAAAACAAATAAAATATTAGTGAGCGATATTCATGCGATAAAAGCTAATTATTTCTAAATCCTTCACACGTGGTTTGGTGCTGGCAAGGTCCAAAATGGCATGTTCCACAAACGTTAGAGCTCTGTGTGCCTTCTTGGGATATTGAATGTTCAAAACCCAGAACGATGCAAACAGACTACACAGTCCTCCCAGTAAAGATGATGCAGTCAAGACACGCTGGCCATCGATGTGGAGGCCAACTTCCGCGTTCATGGAATGCAGGCAGGTAGTCAAAGGAACATCTGTCTGAAAAAGCAAAAAAGAAAAAAAAATGCCCCACACGTAAAATTCTTACTCATTTCAATACTCATTCTTACCGACCAGAGCGGTAAGAATGAGTCAGAGCCTTGAACGAAAACAACACAAAGACTTATATTTGGACAGGCAAAACACGGTACAAGCACGAGGACAGGAACGTAAGAGGTAACTTAGAATGAATACAAATGCCAGCAACAGTTCAAATACAAAACATACAATCAGGAGCGTTGACAAATAGATATTACAAAGTAGAGCAGTTAACTAAAAAGAACACGAACAGTTCGATACATATGAGAGACAGAGTCCCACAATATTCATCTACCAGGCCAGACGATGCACCGCTGTCGGAGGCGATTCGGCTACCTGTGAACGACGCCCAAACGTAGCTAACTTGCTTCGGCGCTAGTCTCTTTTTTTTATAACTGCGCACTTCGCGGAGATAAAGGGCACAACCCGCAACGCGCCCGCCGCCGACGAGCGCACCACTTGCCTTTCTTCCTTCTAGAATCATCGACACGCCTTAGCACTGGCAAAGCTACGCTCGCCCCCTCGACAGAACTGAGCTTCGGTGAAAGCTGAGCAGCGGAGTTTTTATTTTGGTATTTTCTTGCCGGCGAGTGGTCGCGTTACCGCCGCTTCGTTCGACAAATTCCAGCGTTTTCTAGGGGCAAATAGAACTGAACTGAATGAATCGGACGACTTAACAAGAATTAGCCCCTGTACAATAAAAAATGAGAAAATATACCGTACTTTTAGACGTCGTACGCTCGAGTTTGTGGCAACGTACCCGTGTGCGGCTCTGTCCTGAAGTTCGGAGAAATGCAGGCGGGTTGCGTTCCTTTTCTCGTCTTGCATTACGCTTTCTTTTAAATATGAGCGCCCTCTTTCCCGACCTCTCTACGTTCCTTCTCGCTTCCGTCTGACTGCGCTGATTTTCGCCAGCATGAAGTAACCGTCACGTTGCTTTGAAACGACGTCGCGCGCGACAAGCGATTTTATCTCGAATGCCCTGTTACAAACCGGCTTACAAAAGAATGCGAATGCATACCCCAAAACCCACAAACAAGTAAAATAAAACGAGTGAGCGCTTTTTTCCTTGTCCGTGCGTGTTCGTGCTGTGTGCGGCACGGGTATTTCGCATTTAAGACTATCCAAACGTTTGACAAACGCATTGACTGATGACAGACCACTTACCAGCGAGCTGTTCACAACTGTCGCCGTATCCAAATGCTGTTAGCCGCCGTTCGTCGTGTGACAGGGGCACATAAAAATCTTTCCACCAAATGGCACTACTGGTCCTTCGCACATAAGAAAAAATGATGGCCCAAGGCGAGGCGCTTGAAGCTCCGGCAGCACCAAGTCACCGGCCGCGCTGCATTGATTGCGCGGAGGTTGTTTACATCCGGGCAGCAAGTCGTGCCGCCAGGGCAAGTTGAGTCGCTGCAGTCGGGTGCGTTGGCGCGCTGGCACGAGAATTTAAATCGTCTATATATGAGCAAGCAAGCGAAACAGATGAACATTGCAATTGTTTGCAACGGCGAGAACTGTCTCTTCGTTAGCAGCAGAGTTTGACAACACCTATCGCCAAAATAAACAGATTGAAACAACACGGCCGCGCTGTCTGCCTGTGATCGCGCTGGTTGAAGCATCTATACGGGTATACGTACGGTATCGGTTTTGTAGCTGCATGCAACCGTCGCGTCCTGCTTACTCGTTCTAATTGCATTAGGCCACGGTTGAAGTGCTGATACACGGAAACAACACAAGACTAACATGGCGACCGCCCGCTTGAGATGATTACCTCCGATGGGGAGTTTATTGTGGACGTGGTAGTTTACAAGGAACCGAACGCCATCTCACAAATGGTGTTAAGTCGTTCTAAATCCTCCCTTTTGCTACACGGATGGGCAACGGTACTACCATGGGGGTTCGTCCACATTTTTAGATCATGCCTAGGGAGTACATTTTTTGCTATAGGTACTTTCCAGGGCACATTACTTGATTAAAACTCCATTTCCGGCTAGTTTGCGTTTACAGTGTATGTTCCTCTTCAAGCTGTTTGCGTATCTCAATCCAGCACTCTTGTTTCCTACCGCCGTTTGTGGCTGTCTCCTGTCGCCCTGTATGGTTATGTACGCTATCTTCATTTATCCCTCCCTTTATTTTATCCCGCATCCCTCTGCGCCGACCCACGAATCCTTTTTTGCTCCCTGCCTACTACACCTTCGCAAAGGCCTCTTCCCCTACCCCTTAAAATAAACAACTGTTCGCTCCGCATGTCATCGCACGATGGCCTCTCCCACCAGCCTGCTGAAATGAACTCCGTCACGCTGTAACACTCATTTCCACCATTCACTGTTGATGAAATTGCTGTTGATGCCGACGACTGCTAAAATTGCCGCCGTGACTAGCTCATAATACGGAAATTGCATTTTTGGAGCTCCATTTGTCGACACAAGCGCTAAATATTTTTGCAGCCTCACAATTGCGAATTATGCTAACTCTAGGTTGGCTTTCTATAGAGACTACATCGCACAAGTGAAATTCCGTGCTCTGCACTGCAACTGCTGATTTTATTACTATGGTCCAGCGTGAACTACTATCGCCAACCTGGGGAGCTACAGGAAACCCGCCACGCACGTGGCTGGACTGTGGACAAAAAAAGGGGGCGCCCTGAGTTTTTGTCTATGGTGAACAAATATACATAAAACCCAAGCGATATACACTGCTGCGCTGCAAAATGGGTTAATTTAAATTATGCAGGAGAGTAACGAGAGGCCTTGCTCCGATACGAGCGATGCCGCAGCCGCAAAAGCACCGCGGATTGGTTATTTTACACAACTGCGCGTGGACCTAAAATGTGAGTTGTCTTCGAATGTAGAACATACTTTAGACACCGTAATTGAGGCGCACTTGACTATTCAACTCCAGGTTAAGCGAACATCAAAATAACGTACACAAAAAAAAAAGGTGGGAACCTGTCAACCTACTGCGGTGAATGCTCCCAGTGTGAGCCGTACTTTCGCAACTCGGTGATATTGTTTCAGGACTTTGATCAGCGCACGCGTGAGATAGTGGAGGCAGCTGAAATGCAGCTAGGCGATTTTGAGTGTGTCAATACAGCATCGGTAGCCTTCTAGGATAAGGAGGCAGCGTTCTCAAAAAAGTACTGGTCGTGTTAATGAATGACACGTGTGAGACAGTCAGTGCCAAGTGATTCCGTTAATGTAATCTCTGTATACTCGTAACCTTTTCTCTATCTGTTGTCTTTTTGCAGGTTATATTTCACTCTGATTCAATAAAATTCAGTTGGACGTAGCACTTGTCCTTGTCTTCGTGTCTGTGTGTTTTTTGTGCGCTCAAGATGAACGTTATAACAATTAAAATGCTAAAGACAGAAGTATCCGTAAGAGGAGCAGGAAAGCAGTTGAAAGGCAAAAGAGACGATAACTGATTGATTGGCTATCCTGGAGCGGGTATGTGGAGAGTCACAGTATGTAATGGAAGAAAAACGCAAACGGGAGATGATAATACCAAGGGAATGATACGTTTGACAATTTGACACTGATGCAATCCCTGTATCCTAAGAGAGAGAGAGAGAGAAAGGACTTTTATTGGTTATCCTGCACTATCGGTGAGGGGGATCACCACACAGGGTTCCGCCCTCACCGTCGGCTGTTGGTGTTAAAGCCGATCCGGAGACGGGACCGCGTCCGGCCGGAGGCGTCGGCGCTGGGGGGTCCGACCATTGACGTGATCGGGAAGCCGCCCGCGCTTCTGCCTGGCCAGAGCTGTCTCCAGCTGCTGGATCACCATGAGTTGGAGCTCCCTAGTCGGGGAGTTCATATTTTGCACGACATGCTGTGGTAGTTCCGGTGGGTAACCCCTCAATCTGTGTTCGTCACACCCCCACATTATGTGAGGCAGGTCCGCGCGCACCACACTACACACACAGCACACGTCACTCTGGTAGAGGTCCGGACAGATGTGTCGCGCCAGAGCTGGCGTGAGCGCTGTACCAGTCTGCAGCTGCCAAAGAAACACTCCCTCACTTCTACTCAGAAGCGAATGAGGCTTCGGTGCTTGTCGGCGTTGTTCGCGATACCAGGCAAGTACTTCACCGAAGCTTAATGCCGGGTGCGGTTCGTTTTCCTCGTCGTTGCCTTCCGATCGCAAGAGAGGGGGCGAGGTGACTGCGCGGTGTGGGAGCTCGCGCGCAGTTCTGTCCGCTTCCTCGTTGCGGTTTGGCGTCCTTCCCAGAGTGGTTTCCATGTGCGCCGGGAACCACCTAATGTGGGCCCGCGCCATTCTATTTGTGGGCAGTAATCCATGGGCGGGTCGCCCAATGATCCCTCTGCTGTAGCCGACAATGGCGGAGCGTGAGTCACTCAATACTGTGATGGCCTTGTCCAACACCAACTCACAAGTTAGCGCCAGCGCGATAGCCGCCTCTTCTGCCTGCGTTGCCGTATGAGCGGATACGCTACCGGCTGTGACGCATTTGCCATCGCAGGCCCGTATGACAGAGAGTGCGAAGGTGTGGGGCTTGTTCTTGTACATGGCCGCGTCAACGTAGTATGCCTGGGCGTCATCCTCATACGTTCGGGCCAGTGCTTTGGCCCTTGCTTCCCGTCGCCCCCTGTCATGCTCCGGGTGCATGTTGCGAGGGAGCGGCGGTATGGTCAAGTGCCGGGTCAAGCGGCCAATGTGCCTTTTCTCCACGTTCGGTTGATCTTCTTCAGTGGGAAACTCGTTTGGTGCGGTCATCCCTGCTTTCAGGAGTATTATTCTGCCCGCCTTCGTGGCGTTTAGGCGGACGAGCTGTGCTATGCGCTGTGCCGCTCCGATTTCCTGTAAAGTATTGTGCACGCCTAGCCGTGCTAGGGCTTCGTTGCTGGTGCTAGGGAGGAGACCCAGGACCGCCCTGTGCGCCTTACGGACGGCCGCATTGATTTTATCCTTTTCATGCTGTAACCATTTGTGGAAAGCTCCGACATAGGCGACGTGACTTATGACGAAGGATTGCACCAATCGCAGCAAGCTGGTCTCTCGCATGCCCTGCTTTTTCGTAGCCACTTGCTTAATGAGACGAGTGGCGATGCCTATTTTCGTGATGAGGCGGTCAATCGCTAACGTGTTTCCTTTTCCTGCGTTGATGTGCATGCCCAATACTCGAATGCTAGACACGTGAGGGATGATGCCATTGTCCCCTGTTCGGAGGACGATATTGGCTGCTTCTTCCTCAGCGCTTTTCCTCCAGTGCCCTGGTGGAGGCAGGATCAACAACTCTGATTTCTGGGGGTTTGCGTAAGTTCCTCGCAGTTAAGAAAGTACAAGGCGTCGATTTGGAGACACGCAAAATAACAGTGCACGTATACCGTAACCACAATGTCGCGCAAAAATATGACCACGTTACTTTTTTAGGGAGGGGAGAACGCATGAGACATGAATAACATAAAATTCGGGCATCATGGTTTGCTGCTTTGTGTGACATTTGAATTGTATTTGAGCATTGGTATACTTAATTGCGTGTAATTCAAAAATATCTATGTTTAATAACAGCACCAAACCAGTCCTTAATTGGGGATGTGTCTAATCCTTAACCTTTCATAATTAACTGTATGTTACGAGCGTATTTTCATG
The DNA here is from genome assembly GCA_013339765.2 of Haemaphysalis longicornis. Classification (NCBI taxonomy): domain Eukaryota; kingdom Metazoa; phylum Arthropoda; class Arachnida; order Ixodida; family Ixodidae; genus Haemaphysalis; species Haemaphysalis longicornis. The sequence continues at coordinate 28,680 of JABSTR010002168.1, forward strand.
GCGTCAGCACTCAGAACACATCGCAAAGCCAGTATTGCGTAGATCGTGAACAGAAAACTGAACTAAGCTTATAGCGCTATTATATGATCATGGTGCACAATGGCTGGACACGCGCAGGTTTCTAGCGGCTCTATTTCAAGAATGCAATTTTATCATGACGTAGCGTAACACTTTTACTGTTTCGGTGACCTCTGCCCGATAGGGACATAACAATGGCACCTCCTACACCCCTCCCCGTACAAAAAATGTGCACGGAAGTGACTGGCCTCGTCAGCCAACTTGTTCCTCAACTCTTGAATCTAAAAGCAACAGGATGTCAAACTGGAACCAAACCGGTATTTTTGGCGAAACTGAAATCGAACCCGAAGAGTAATTTCGTCAGCCCGCTGTCATTGAACCAGCAGTGAACAAAAAAAAGAAAATACTGGTTACCGTCTTACAAGGAAACGGTTCGACCACCCATTGTTGATAATGCGCATTCAATTTCATTTTGGCTTTTGTCTTTCGCGCAACAATATCACAACCTCTCCCGCACTTTTCACCTTCAGGGCAATCGCAGATCATACAGCCACGCTCTACAGGAGGTTGGAAACAGGAGAAACACATGCACAGCATTGTTCCACTGGTGTGTTGCTGCTAGTAACACGCCCAGAGTGCAAGTTTTAGCGAAAGAAATGACGCATATCTGGCGTCCTGCAGGCTATAGGAAGCATCAAATTTCTCTTGATTTGCTGCGACTGTATAGGACCATTCAGGCTGCAGGATGGCTGCACTCCGCAATCGGAAAGTCCTCAATTCTAAACGTGACTCCGTGTTCCATTTCGCAATTTGGTTAATGATCCGCACACAAAAAAAGTGTAAATACTTGATATCTGTTATCCATAGGAGTCATTCAGTGGCTAAGCCACTGGAAGACATACATGTTCGACTGCCACCCCCGGCTGCTGTTTTTGTGATGTAGATGAAGGACGAAAGCGCCTCTGTGTCGATATTTCCACGTTCGCTGAACATTTCAAGGCGCTTCAAAATTTTGCTTCCACCCTGCAGCTGTACGGTTCGCATCATAAGCCGCAGACTATAATTCCCCGATATTTTTCTGGCCAGTGTGTTTCCGCTGGAGTAAAGCAAAAAGAAAAGGTCCATCAGCTACTGGTAATCCCATTCTTCCTGGGCAGATTTCACACACGTAATAACTTTGATGCTTTTTTTCGCTGCCCTTCCAGCCGCTCAGAATAAGAAGCAAAGCAAGTAGTTCTATTATTTCGGCCCGATGTCCCTATGCTGCCCAAATTTTACTTCACTAAAGGTTGTCCTCACTAGCGATGTTATGCCTGGTGTAATCGCTAGTTTGTAAGGTCGCGAAAAGAGGCAACTACTGGCAGTTCTCGTCTTAAGTGGACGTAAGATCTTTGTTACAAGAACATTTTACTTTCTCAACGCCAAACAGCTAACAAGTGTTAAATGTTTGTTCCTTCTAGCAACAAAACTACGCAAATAATGCAACATGCTTTAAGGAGTGGGATAACAATGAAGCTTGAATTTGATTTGTGACAATTTGAACGAAATCCACACTGGCGTGTTGCAATCGTTTTAAAATTACAAAAAAAGTGACGGGGTTATCTTCAGTGCGGGGCATTTTTTAAATTCAACCAGTTTTGCTAAAGTAACAAAAATGGGCACTGAATTTAGAAAGCTACGAACAAATATTACTAAAAAATTTAAACTACCTGGGTGGTTTATATGGGGAAAACGAGACCCGACAGTTCGGTCCATTTTTATTCTGTCATGCTTGTAATTTTGTTTTCGTTAGATAGAATTTTAATCTGCCGACCAAAAAAACGGCAACCCAATCGATCCTTTATAAGTATGCAAATTCTCCAAAGAAAAATATCTCCGCCGATAGCTGCAATAATATGTGTTTCACGGGGGTTAAATGTTCGCGTTTCGCATGAGTCCTCCAACACATCTGTGACCCAAGCCGTCTTTGGGATTTTTTACAAACGGAGAGTTATTTCCCTATGCAAATGCATTTCAGATATCTCAGTCCTCCTCCCCAACAACGTATCAATTTTTCACCCGAATTAAAAATGCCGACCGGGTACACCTGTCCGATGTCTTGAAGGTACCTTCAATCCCGAAACCTCCCGAAATAGTTCCTAGACGGCTAAAGGGCTGGGCGAGAAAGTCGCCGCTGAATGGTCACTACTTCGTTTGTTTTGATATGTTTTGTTTGTTTGTATTCGATTGTTTTGCTATCGTTTGTTTGGTTACTTCGTTTTTTCAGCGCTTAATGTGTGTAACCCCCGCCTTTTTTGTTGTCCCGTACTGAGTTCACTATTGTTTTCGCTTGTTTCCCTATTATCTCGGCCAATTACTTTAAGTTGTCTGTGACGTCGTACCGCTGTTAGTGGCGAAAGGCAGAATTTGAAATTTTTTTTGTATTTTGTGTGGTTGCTTTAAACTATTGATCTTTTTTTCTCACTGCAGTGAGAATTCTGCTCATCGAAGCGGTTCAGGAACCGGTTCGGTTTCGCGATTTATTCGAACCGGAACTGAACCAGAACGAAATAATTTTGAATTTACCCGAACTGGAACCGCAACCAAACCCGTATTTTTTAGGTTCGACACACTGGAAAGCAGAAAACCTCAGTCACCAGTAACTGTCGCAAACTTTTTGCGACATTTAACTTACCAGACTTTGTGTCAGTCGACGTCCGGTGTATAAGAGCAAGACAATGAAGTAAGAAATAAGCTTCAACAACGCTTTATTTTTAAACAACGAAGCTCATATTTGACACCAACTGCAACAAACTCCCCCATGGCCGGCCGTTCGTTTTGGGCAATAACTGCAAAAAACACAACGCAAGTCGGGGAAAACAGGGAGGGGAACGGTTCTTAGTGTACTTGTACGCCACATGCCAAGACGTGAGGAAAAGTTGGCATACACTTTCCTCTCATTAACCTCGCGCAAGACAGGCGTCACTACACGGCGCCATCTCTGAAAACCTGTGGCGGACGTTCTCTCTTCTTATTGCTATAGGATTCATGACTAGCGCTGAAGTCCTCGCAATACTTAACTGCGCCACTTCTACGCCGTCTAGCATGTAGTTCGAAAACCCGGAGTGGCATTTCCTTGAACTATGGTAAGAACATAGCACCGGAACTTTCAAGGGCTCGCTCGGTCGTCTCTATTCTTCAAGGTTTTACATTGTAGGCCTATATTTAGCCCTTAATGCCGTAGCCGCCACCGTAGCCACCCCCATATCCACCACCGTAGCCGCCTCCATATCCGCCGCCGTAGCCGAGGCCTCCGTAGCCGCCGCCGTATCCTCCTCCGAGGCCTGAGTGGGCCACAATGGCACCTCCACCATGAAGCTTGTTCACTTGGTGCACAGTCTTGACCAGGAATGCAGGTCCCGCCACCACTTTGCTGAAGCCAGGTCCTCCTCTAATAAGGGCGACGCTGCTTCCGACGCCGACACCACCGACGCCAAGGCCTCCACCATAACCTCCTCCGTAGCCGCCACCATAGCCTCCTCCGTAGCCTCCTCCGTAGCCACCCCCGAAGCCTCCACCGTAGCCACCCACAATGCCGCCTGCCAGGGCTGCGGCCAGGCAGGCGCAGAGTACAAGTGCGGAGATCTGACCAAAGAGAAAAAAAGATAGAAGAAAGGGGGTAAATGTCATGGTAATGCAAATTTCGTATAAGGATGAAACATAGGATTCGGTAAGATATCTGCGAGTCCTTTGAACAAGAAAGTTTGTAAAAATCTGGGGCACATGCAGGACCAATAAACATCATGTGTTGGTTCCTCGGGGACGAGCTATTTGCGCAAACGAGAGTAGAAAAGATACGGGGAGAGTGCCAATGCCGCTCCATAGTTGCGTGATCTTGGTCCTATCCGAAACTAAAGGGCCCCAGAGCCATCACTGTGCGGTTCCAATGCTTTGTTCACGGGAGGATATTTCGTTTACGCATGATGTTATGCCGGATAGTAAATGAAGATAATTGTTCTCTTTCTGTTTTTCCATCTGATCCCGCGTGTGAGCATTTCACATACCCTCATCCCAAAAATAAACAGCAATTTATTCAAACCAGGTTGTTATGCCCATAATGTAAAACTGCGTTGCATCAATGCATAAATGCCGAAGTGGATCAGAGAAATATACCCAAGTTTAACTTTGTCTACTAACGGTTAGTGAACTGGCTGAAGCGTTTGTTTTCGCCGTTGGCACTGATGCAGGTAAAAATTAAATGCAGGGGAAACAAACACTAATTAGCGAAAGAGAAAAGACCTCTTTGTTTGTTTGCGGGCTTACCAGGGCGTTCATTTCTGATGCTTCGTTGAACGAATACTGCTACTGAAGTGTGTTTGCTGCCGAGACTCTTGCGGCTTATATACCTTAGTGAATCGCTGCAGGCAAGGAAAGGCAGAGATGAGAGGAACTTCGAAATGGGCTCTCTGTCACGTAGCGCGATTAGATGCTTATCGCCATTGGTCCGCGGAAAGCGGCGATTCCTACACGATGAGGCTCGCTTACACACGTTGCACATGTTGCTTTTCCGGGGTTCGTTGCGGCCAATGAAAGCCGAAGGATGATCTAAAGTGGAAGCGGCCGTTGCCAAGGCCTCTTAGCGAAAATTTAGAAAGGGTGGTTCACATGGACAGAAGCACTGCGTTTTCATGGACAACCTGTGTTTCGTACGTGATTCGACAAGCCGTGCCGTCAATTAAACGACACGAAGATTGTTTGTGGAGTTTAACAAACGTTGTGGAGATTAAGAAAAGTTGAACAAAGAGATGAATTTAACAAACGTTGTTATCAACTGCAGCACACAAAATAAAATAAAAAATAAACACCATGGCTTTATAGCTGTAAACGGGCCACAAATTTGGACTAATAGGTAACCTTGTCACGGGAGTTTCAGTTCATTGTATAAAAAAGCGCTTTTTGCAGTCCTCTATGGCAGGTCTTATTTGTCGCTGCCAAATGGAGAGCTGCATAAATGAAGATATTAGCTAAACGCAGGCGTGGAACACGCGCTCACAGATAATAATTCATACACAACATGGCTGTCTCAACTTTATTACAACTGTTTTAAAATTTTACGAACGTTGCTGCTCATATTGATGATAAAATATGAGACCCGGTTGGGCTAATGGGTTAGAGTCGGAGGTGGTCCATATTGAATGTTAGGAGCTACGAGCCCAAGTACGCGAGACGGGGGAGGGTGCCATAAAAAATGTTTTTTCTTTGCACGCAAGGTATAACGACAAAAAATGGCGAACTGTAAGAGCTTTTCTGATCGCCGTTCGGGCCTTAAGTGGTCGTGGGCAAGTGGGAAAGCTGCCCTGTGTCAGCGCTTGTGAGTTGAGTAGGGAGCAGAGCTCATTACCCACATGTTTAGAGAGTGAACCAGCTCTACCCTGCAAAGGTGGAAGTTCGAGATATGAGAAGGGAAGGGGTGCTGAAATCCGAGCAAGGTATGGTGGCTATTCACGTATAAACAACGTTTGGGACAGAGTTGTGATAGGCGCTAAATGTTTGCCCTTGCGGATGAGTGTGCATCGGCGTCGGCCATAACGACAATCAAGGCACGGAAATTTCAACGTAAATTTTGATCAACTTTAATAACAACAGTGTACCTCGCGTAGTGGAATTCACAAAAGTGAGGACCCAGCTTTCATTAGGGAGGGCTTCAGTTGGCGTACGCAGTAACAAAGTACACTCTTCAGGTAAATGAACGCATCAATTATTTTGGGCTTCGTACAACGTACAGAGCGAAACAAATTACAAACGATCACAACAACGTTTAATGACCTATAACGACAGCTGGTAACTAGACGGCTACGTGGTTATGATGACCCTATAGTGATAATGACATCCGTACGACATATGGAAAAGTTTCGCATAAAACAGACAATGTAATGCGGGTGTCTGGCCACCGCATTGTGTGGCATATGCGGGTATCTGGCTGGGATCATGGACGTTCAGATAATACAGTTAAGTATTGGAGATTTTAAATCAGAAAAAAATAGTTTAGCCATGTTAATTAAAAATCCGCCGTCAGTGGTTCACCGCGCAAAGGACAAAAAAGGGATCAACCATTGCTCAAAGGGACGCCAAATTTCTCAGGGAGGCTGTGTGAAGAGTAACTAGTGCAGTTGAAGAAAAAAAAGTACGAAAATATCGCTAGGGATGGAATGCAAGCCGGTTCTCCTAAAGGAAGACGAACTCGAAACCCTTGGACCACACAGCTCGATGGTTCTGGCTGAATATTTGTCCGCCGGATGAAGAGCAACTTGCTCGTTGGTATGACGACGCCAGCCAGTACGATAATACTATAAAGATTCAACTGCAGCAGAATTACACCATAGCAAAACCCACCACAGTTACAGCTCTTTTGTGTTTATTGCTTCGAGCGCGTCTGAACTGACGTTTTGCGGTGTTATTCCTCCCAACGTATTAGGCGCTCGCGTAGTGACGTTGCGTCCGGCATCTTTCATGTCTACGCATCCGCCAATCACCGGTTGTAACTTTATATGGCGTGCATTTTGGAGAGAGTGGGGGGCGTGCGCACTCAGACAAGCTTCACCCGCTCACCTTTGACGTACCCGTTCGATGGGACTAATTTCAACACTGATATGTCATGACCGATGTCGACCTGAATGCTGTGCTCCGCCGTCAGCTGTTTGGTTGCTGTGTTCAAAAAACAGTAAAATGCATACGACGTGGGAGAGAGACTCACAGCTGCATATTAACCCCTAAAGTAAAACTGTATGTTGATCCAAGTTTTACTCGACTATTAGGTAGGAGACATGACAATCGCAAATTACAAAAAGACGTGTTATGCTTCGTGCACTCCTTCAACTGTGCCCAGTTATTTAGCTAATTAGAAAGTATGTACGATATATCGCGAATTACAAACAAATGCGTTTTGTTTCGTGAATTCCGGGAACTGCGCCCAGATTCGTTGGTCACCCTTCTTTTTACAGATTGGATGGGCATAGATTTTTAATTTTTGTGCCTTCCTCAGCAATACTCATGGCCGGGTATACATGGGGACATGAAGGATGAAAGTCATTGTATTCATTTTGTCAGAGTGTATGAACGTGTTAAAGTGGGAGCAGGACGGCCAGCTACAAGTTGCCATCATGCAGCATTAATGAGGTTGAAAGGAAGCGACGCGTAACACCGCCACATCTCCGTCCAAGCAACGCAAACTTATCAGGGCCACAATTAGAGCTGACATAGAAACAACGTACGTGAATAGGAAATGTGAGTTTCCTGCAAAGGCTAAGGTGAGGGCAGGCGCCAGAAACGAATCGAGGACTGCAGGGAATGCATGTCACGTAGCATCCCATCGCGGCATGGTATACGCATTGCGCAGCTACAGTGTCGTTTCCCGGTATGTATCTCAGATTCTGAACTCAAGAATTTCCTCAAAAATATACCGAGCGCACAGAAGAGGTTAGTGTGACACTTAAGGGTAGGGGGTTTCAATCAGATACAACCCACCCTCGCCCATTTTGTATTGACGAATAACTTGTTCCGGCACGATAAAACAGAAAGGATACACTCGAAGATATACTGAAGAAGAAAATTTATTTAAAATGAAATAAAATATTGTTCTTGCGAGAATGAGGTGACCACAAGATCCCTGCGATAACGTGCGACCACCATAGAAAGGATTGTAGGGTTTAACGCGGCGACGCAACGCAGGCGATAAGGTGCGCCGTAGTGGGGGGCTCCGGATTAATTTTGACAACCTGTGGGTCTTTAACGTGCGCCGCAATGTCGTGCACACGGGCGTTTTGGCTTTTGGCCTCCATCGGAAAAGCGGCCGCCGCGGCCGGGAATCGAACCCGCGTCCTCGTCCTCAGCAGCACAACGCCTTAGCCACTGAGCCACCGCGGCGGGTCACCATAGACAAGAGCGATATGTACTTTGTGCAGAGAAGTAATAGTAAACAATATTTTCAGAAATTTCATGCTTCAAATCTTTATGACTCGAAGCGCTCCTGCAGAGCTTTGCCTATAGTGTCACTGTGAGGCGACACACCTACATAGAGCCCTGAGTACTCTTTCGTGCGAGACGAATAAACGGAAGTTAAATATTTCGCGGCGAACTTAGGCCCGCTTACGCGCTTTCGAAAAAACCCTGGCCATTCTTATCAACCACTTTTTTTGTCACCTTTTTTCCTTTTTCCTCATCTTTTTTGTTCCTTTCTTATCAACCACTTTGGACGTCTCATCGCTTTAGTTTGGTCGTCGTTTGGAGCGGATAACACCGACAGACTTCTTTACCTTACGCCGGGTTTGCACCTCTTCTTCGCTTTTTCGCTTTTGTTTCTTCGTCTTTATCGCACGAATTGTTTTAGCAAGCAGACTTCGTTAAACAGGCTGCTACACCCAAGCCGTTTAGGTGCTATCTAAATATAACAGGTTAAAACAAAAAGCCGCATTGAATCCCACAATTTTTACTTCTGGGTCAAAAAGATACTGTGAGCATCAATGTGGGCGCTGCGATAGTGCTCTCTTCAATGACACATGGAAGGTGCCTGTTACCTTTGTGTCACATTCACCTTGCACTTCATCTGGTTCTACCGACCATTATTATCATCATGTCGTACCTCATCTTATCAACATCATCATTCCTTGGGCTCGAGTTCTGGCTTTGCTGCTCAGAATAAACGCGCTGTTCCGACTGTTTTTCCTACGTCCATTCTTTGTGACGGCTGTCCCTGACGTCTCCCTCAATATTTAAAACGCGCGGGATAACTACGCCATATTATCAAAACATTAAACACACAAGGCCATTACGCGACGTCATTATCACAAATCATTCTTGAGTCATTTGCCACCTCTTTTTATGTCGACTCAAAATGCGTATGTGACCAAGCGGACGGGCTCAATGGACAGTTTTCTTAGATTCAGAGTTGTGCGCACAAGCGCCCAACTGCCTGAAACGGCGACCGACACGTTTGGATGGCGCGGTATTGGCATGCTGGTGGTGCATGTATTTTTTGGTTCGGGGTCGCATGGAGGGTCGGAAAATAGTGCAAATCACGGAGGGCTTTTCGATGAGGACCACGTGGACTATGGCGCAAAACGACGACCAAAACGACGCGCACCGTACGCGTATTCTTCAGCTTTCGCAAGCGCTTCGTAACTGGTGGGCTGTTCGCCCCCTTCCCCGGTGCCGTTGCTTTCGCGCTGCAGCTTCACGCCAGCAGCTATGGCGGCACCACCACCACCGACTCCATCGACGTCGCTAAGCAGCTTCGACCCGAACGCACTGTATGCGCTGCGCGTCCGTCCTGACTGACTCAGCGCAGGTTGATCGCACATCTAGTCGCTCTCGTCAGGAGGCGTCATCGTCAGCTCGTGCGCCCCGACGCGTTACGATCAGCGCGGCCGCTAGCGCTCTTCTGCTTTTGCAACCGCTTCGCGTAACTGGTGGCGCTGCTTGCAGCCGCTCACCGCGATGGCGTTTTCGCGCGCAGCCACGCACGTTTGGCGTCCACCAGCCACCGCGTCACCGACGCGACGTCCGCTAAGACAGCTACGACCGATCTCGTGCCCTGTATTTTTACCCGGCCGCTGACCTCGTCCAAAGAGGCGTAAAGTAAAGGCGTCTTTGGCTGACCACGCTGATCCTTTTGCGAGAAAGCATTGGCCAGCCTCGACCTCAACCTGTCCTATCGACTCCTCCCATGTCGCCGCCTCATCGGCAACTCGTCCTGCGGTGTCCTCTGCGTCTGCCTCATACATCACGTGTCGGCAGTGCGGCCGTTTTTCTGATGGAGGCAAAAGAGAAAAAACGCCTCTGTGTTCGGGATTTCCGCGCACGTTAAAGATCCCCGGGTGTTCGAAATTAATCCGGAGCACTCACTACGGCGCGCCTCATCGCCTGTGAAGTGTCGGCGCGGTAAACCCCACAATAAATCAATCAAAGTGTTCGCAGAGGTCTGCGTCCATCAACCGCCCAGTACCGCTGGCGTAGTTGTCGCGGTCACTAGCCTCACACACAAAGGAAGACAAAAAGAAACCGAGGCTCTTACACTGCCGTCACACGTGCCCTCTGCTGTGGCAGCGAAAACACTGCCTGCCCTTCCAGTGACAAGCGCCTTCTCATTTGCCCCGCGATGTTTATGTGGCAAGACACCAAAAATGACCCCTCCTTTCCTTCAAGTTCAGGGTAACCGACCGCAACGTCGAATCCTTGTCCTGAATGCCACGGGTGCGCCACTGCTCCCTGCGCATCACACCGACCTGCTTGTACGGTGCTAGCGGAGCGCAAACGGCGCTGTTCAGCACGTTGTACAGAAGCCAAAGAAGCCTATCCCGCAGTTTTTGGTGAGTTGAGGTGATGAAAATAGCGTGGTTGTGTGTCACCATCACGGTATTTATGGCGACATTCTTTCTTACGCCATCTGCCAATTTGAACGTCACTGCCTTGACGTGTCTCATATAATGAGCGCCGAGTGGAAACAAACTGTTAACCAATGCCAGGCTAGCCAAAATGTGTCAAACATCATTGACACGGCAGAGGCCAGCATACTTGTATGAATTAATAAATTCCTGTTTAACACGAACATAACTGAGAGAAATTGAGCCATTGAATTTAACAATAATCTGTAACCTGACAACAGATCACGACACCGTGACCGAAAGGCCCACTCAGTCCCTGTTTGGGCGAGTCGCCAGCCTGTGTCCGCAGGCTAGCGGCACCAGGAAGCAGGATCCCTGAGCTGCGCGTTTTCTCTGTGTGTACTTGTCCGACCCACATTAAGCAAAAACTTTCTTAGTGGCACTGATGGCGTTCTGCCAAAAAACAATGCATTTTCCCATAAATTGCTTTGGTCGACCGAAAGCTCTGATAAGACTTCTAGACACAAGGTGCGTGCGTGAAACCGGAATTTCATTGCGTCGAAACTGTTGCTTGAAAATCGCGAAAAAAAAATGATTCTAGATAAAAAAATACACGCATTGATCATACAGAAGCAGTATATTAGTATACTGTATCTCATAAACCACGTCCTGTATCTCATAAACCACGTATCGGAATGCAATGTGATATTTCGTAGATGCATTTTATTAGTGCACGAAAAATCGTCGAATGGGTTCGTTCTTCGTGTTTTTGATTTGATGCTTGAAGGTTTGACGATCAATTTGACTCCATTTTAGCGAAATTGGACGCACTTTTAGGTTTTGCGCTTTTTTGAGCATTCTTTAGAAACGGATGGCAAATCTTTATGCACTCTGCGCTATGTACACGTTGTAGTATAGCCACATCCGCATTCCCTACTGCCGCCTTCTCCATCTTCTCGTAAAAATATGCGGATAAAAAGAAGCGACTAGTGACGGCCAAACTCACGGTCACTCTTTTACTAGGCAAGCCCTCTACGAATGAGCTATAGGGCACCTGTTTTCGCCACGCTTACTTGCACAACCATAAAATGCACGAATTGATATACGGATAAAAAGAAGCCTCCAGTGAGGGTAGAACTCAGGCATGCTGGTTTACAAAACCAGCGCTAAACCACTGAGCTTCAGCTTTTTTTATTGCCTGCTTAGACATTTGTACAGAACAGAAACAGAAATGCATAATGTTAAAACCTGTCAGCCAGCCTTGGCTCACAGAGAGGTTTTAAAAACTTCCTAAGGCACACAAGATCATCCAGGACAGGCAACCACTCTGGAGGTTCATGCTCTACACAGAGCACCTCCCGTATGTACTGCACACTTTCAATAAAGTTTTCCCTGAGAGGCCGGGCCTTGATGTCCGCATTTCGCACGGCCATTCTCGTCCTCCATATGCTGTGCAGACTGAGCACCATGATTAAGTCACACGGTACACCACCCTCACTTTCCAGGGGCAGGAACCGCATTCCGTGTGGGATTATGATTAACTCCTTTTTCAACGTGCGCTGAAGGGTGTCCCCGTGGAACACCGGGTCCCAGCATTCAATAAACACATGATTGACCGTTTCCGGCTTTTTACACAGACTACAGTTTGTTGTCCATCGGGTAAAGAAACCTGTATCTGCTAACCATACATTTACAGGTAGCGTCTCGCTGTGCTACTTTAAAGAAAAAAGATTTCATACTTGGTTTTACAGGCATTCTTTTAACCCTGGTGAGAACATCAGATCCGGTGGCCCTTTCCATATAACGACCTATACAGAGGTACTGGCAACAAACATCGATCAGGTCCTTGTACAGGCACTTTCTCGAAACGCTAGACAGGTATTCAAGTGAAACCGCACTTTCAGAAACTCAAGTGACAGGGCTACTTCTCGTAGGTATCCCTTTACCCCATTACCAAAATGACGGCTTGAGGACACAACAAACTCAGGTAGCACATTCTTAAACCGGACTTGAATAACCATGCGCAAGAATAAATCTTTTGGTCTCGCAAAAAACAAAACCTTGCGACAACTTGTCGTAAAAATAAATGGCAGAGACCAAGTCCTAATTTCCTTACTGATCTCAAAATATTAGCACGACTAGTTCTTTCCAAACTGGAAGACCAGATAATACAGCAAAGCCTGTGGATTTATGAACATTGCACAAATCATGCATAACACTTGTAGCATGTACCACACTTTGGTTAACAAAAAAAGTTGCAGATCATGGCACGGGCAAACATCGAAAAGTTGCGCCCTTGCCAGTTTCTTGTCTTTTCCCTCAGCTTCTCTGTTTTGTCACTCCAGTGCTGCCCAGTATCACGATAATGTTCCAGCGGCACACCGAGATACTTTGTCGGCAAAGCTGCCCATTGTATGTTCTGAAAAAGAGGGGGCGTTGAGTTTCAGTTTTCCAGCAAAAATCCCGTACACTTATCCCAATTAACTACCGCTCCTGATTTTTTGCAAAAGGACTTCACCACCTTACTGTTGCACTTATGCTCTCTTGATCCCGACAAAAAAACAGCAATATCATCTGCGTAAGCGAGAAGTTTTACTTGAGCACTCTGCACTGAGCACGGAGCAAGAATATATTCTTGCTCCATGGCACTGAACTACAGCAGCACGCGCTTTCCCTGTCCTTGTTTGAAGCACCAATATTATGCACGCTCTGATAAACGAATAAAAAGAAGCCGCCAGTGAGGGTCGAACTCACGACCGCTGGTTTACAAGACCAGCGCTCTACCACTGAGCTATAGCGGCACCGCTTTGCCTGCCATTGCTTGTAACACCAATATTATGCACGCTCTGATAAACGAAAAAAAAGAAGCCGCCAGTGAGGGTCGAACTCACGACCGCTGGTTTACAAGACCAGCGCTCTACCACTGAGCTATAGCGGCACCGCTTTGCCTGCCATTGCTTGTAACACCAATATTATGCACGCTCTGATAAACGAATAAAAAGAAGCCGCCAGTGAGGGTCGAACTCACGACCGCTGGTTTACAAGACCAGCGCTCTACCACTGAGCTATAGCGGCCGCGTTCCCCTGTTCTTGCTTGTAGCACCAATATTATGCACGCTCTCATAAACGAAAAAAAGAAGCCGCCAGTGAGGGTCGAACTCACGACCGCTGGTTTACAGGACCGGCGCTATACCACTTCGCTATAGCGGCACGCGCTTTCCATGTCCCTGCTTGTAGAACCAAAATTATGCACGCTCTTAAAATCGAATAAAAAGAAGCCGCCAGTGCGGACCGAATTAACGACCGCTGGTTTACAAGACCAGCTCTCTACCACTGAGCTATAGCGGCTTTTTTTCTTTATTGCTCGTTTCAGATATACTCCAGATACAGCGGTACATATAATAAAAGCCCTGACTTCACTCAAGCCACCTTAACATGACTAAAAACGGGGCATAGACAATAACTTTTCAAATTCATGCAACCATTCAGGAGTACATTTTTTACTCTTCCACATTTCTGCAATACGTTGGGCACTCTCCAGAAATACTGCCTTGCCGGCCTTCCGCCTACGTCACAGTGCCGAGCCGCCATTCGAGACCTCCAGATTCCGTGGAGGGCCAGCAACATCACAAGGTCATAAGGCACTCCGTTATCTTTTTGCACCACTAAAAACCGGATGCCATAAGCGCTCTATGAAAACTCCATTTTCAGTGTTTTCTGAAGAACGTCCCACAAAAACACCCCATCCCAACAGTCCAAAAAACATGTTCAACCGTCTCGGTGTTTTTACACAAAGAACAGTCCACACCTCATGGCACAAACAGACCCTTCTCCAACATCCATGTTTTAACTGGTAACACTCCAGCATGAAGTTTAAAGAAAAATGTTTCAACAACCGGGGGAACGGCCATAGCTTTTACAGGTTTCAAAACGTTCTGCCCAGGGCCCACCGGAAACATCAATCGGTATAAAGGAACCGGAAAACAGATTTCAGCAAGGTCTTTATACAACTTTTTAGATGCGACTGCATATCATTCACTCGCCTTGTCCCTGCATCCGGCGTCGGCGTTGTTGTCGGCGTCCGCCCCTCCCCCATTCTCCTCGCCGCGTGAGCTGCTCTCTCCGCCGCTCACACCTTCTCCTCTCCGATAGCGAACACTCTCCCGCGAGGGGCATTGTATTGGATTCGAATTGATTGGCTTGGATTGGCTTGGCTTGGATTAGATTGGATTTGGATTGGATTGGATTAAAGTGGATTGGATGGATTGTGTTGCGTCATAGCAGCTGGCATACGCACTGGCGCCGGCGCGTCCCCTCACCGTTATGCGCGCTATAAACGCGGTGCCTGCGCCGCTCCGCTCCATCGTTCCAGCGCCGTTCCTCCGCTGTCCAACGCTGCAACGTGAACCCCCTATGCGTCGCATCTACACAGGAGTTCCCGCGAGGGGAGGTGGAAGATTTTCTTCGACACAGCACTCAAGTACTCTATCGAGAACCGTACACAAAGAAATTGTTTCGCTCGTACAACTGTTTTCGCTGGCCTCCGGGCGACTCCGAGAAATGGGGCGCTGACGAATGATGCCTAGGAAGGGTGTTTCCCATGGTGGAAGCGTTTTGTGGACAGTTCTGGGGTCAAATTCACTTTTTAGAAGATCCCACCTATGTATGGCACGTCCCTGAGGAGTATGCTTGAGATGGTTTAGACAAAAAAACAAGAAAATGCCAAGCGCTCGTGTGTGTGTGCCTCCCAGCGACCGTTCAGCATCCCTGGTGCACATTTTTCAAGACAAGCATGCCGACTTACGGGCAGATTGGCCAATGTTGCGGCGACCGCCCGGCAGTTAAAAAAACCAAGAAAATGCTGAGAACTTGTTTTTGGTTGCCTCGCGGCAACCGCCTAGCGCCCCGGCGTACGTTTGTCAAGCAAGGCATACCCACTCGTGAGATTGGCCAAGATTAACAAAAAATGCTCCAATATTCGCTGTAATAGTAGCAACACTTGATCGGAACAAGAAAGACACGTCACAACGTACGCCTCTCCAAGGTGATGTCCACTTACTTTCACTTTAAAAAAATTAAGGTATATCCTACTTATAGCAACGATGAATGGAGGTCGTTGCACGGGCGAAAAAAACTAAATTGGCTGCAATCGGGGACTTAAACCACCGTGGTCGTCGCGAAGATTGCGTAAAGCTTTGCTACCTTCAAGTCTTACGTGTTAGTGGGAGCTTTCTTTATGTTTTTTTCGTGGGCCATTTCAGTTGTGTTTGTAGGCCAGGTGACCGATCAAATCGAGATGCCCCTTTCGACTCCAGCGCCGTACTTTTAAATGATGCCTTGAGTGGTTTATGTTCGCACGATGTTGCGTCTCTTGTTTACACCTTCAGTACGATGAAATTGACCCACTATCAGGGGAAAAGCCATTCCTGCCTTGATAAAATATATATGTGTGTTGGCAATTTACTCCAGTTTGAAACAATTATGTTATAGAACCTGTCTCCTACTCTGATCACGGCGAGGTATATGTGTTGGTGGGGGAAGAACAACAATGCTGTGTTAAATATAACTGGGAACTATGGAAGCTGAACTAAAAACTACTATATGACCGCAAGTTCTTAGACTTGGTTTTAGGAAACAGCGCGTTAAAACAGCACCACAAAGGAAAGAACCAGACAGGACGAGCGCTGATATCAACTGAGATTTATTCAAAACGGAGAAAACTTTATATACAAAACATCGAATCTGCGCATGCGCTACGGTGACAATCGCACCGAAATACCGATATAGATAACACGAAGGATTTTCCCTTGCTTTTGCGCTTGACAACAATCAAGAAAAGCCGCTTCTTGGTCGTGTAGACAAAGGGTGGCCTGACTAACGCACTTTTCACCAAACCTGGTTATGTTGAAAGCCTTCATGTGCGAGTCGATGTTTAATCTATCTATAAATGTATCTTCGTTTTAAATAATCTCAGTTGATAGCAGTGCTCGTCCTGTCTGTTTTTTTGTGTGTGGTCCTGTTTTAACGCGCTGTTTCCTTAAAACATGTCGCAATGTCATCTCGACCAACTCTCTATCTGCTGCAGCACATTGCCAGACTTGGTGGCAGTGACGTTTGGCCAGTTGATAGGATCGAGGACAACATTTCATTCGAGAATTGGGAGCGTTTTAAATGATACGTGAAAATAATGTCCACCGAGCTTTGCACAGAAATCAAACTGAAAGAAAGGAAGGAGGAAAAGGAACTTCGAAATTTTTTAGTTGCTCACGGCTGCGGAGGAAAAGGCGCCAGGATAGTTTTAAGATTATGAACGTATATAAAAGTGAAACTGCAAAAAATACAGGTTGAAAAATACAAAGACGCAGCAATAAGGGCCCATGCGTAAGACAGCTGAAGCGGTCAATAGAAAATGAAATGCTTAAACGAAATAAATTTTCAGATTTTTCTGTGATGGTATTTAAATGAAAGAGCAGTATTATGTTTAAAATGCCTTTGTAAAACACTGCTAGAAGCTGTTCGCCTACAAACCCCCGCGGGGGGGATTCGAACGGTCCTTCCAAACCTTGTTATCCCGTCTCGATAAGGACATAACAGAAGAAACGGAAATCCCCATAAGCGCAAAAGAAACTAAACAAGAAATAGATAGCTTAAATAATGGCCAATCACCGGGACCCAATGGGCTAAGTTTTGCCTTTCATAAACCGTTCAAATCTGTATTGGCACCGGTATTGCTGAATGTTTTTAGGCGACCTTTCCAAAAACTGGCCGTTTCCCCCAAGTTTCTCGAAAGCGCACACTATCTTTACACCTAAGAGCAACGACACAGAACTGATCGCTACAGTTATTGGTTACAGGCCAGTAAGTTTTACACTGACTACAAGGTATTTATGAAGTTTCTAGCTAAGAATTTTCAGTCCGTTATGAAGAATCTTGTTGGCCCGCATCAGGCGTGGCGTATCAGAGGAAAGAGCATCTGTAATAAAATTTACATGGAGCGCAGTATCTTGGAAACATGTGATATAGATGTCGAAGTATCTTGGAAATATGTGATGTAGATTTCAGAAAGGTTTCGATGTTGCAGGCAGATTTTGAGGAACCGTTCGACAAGGTCTACCACGGCGTCCTTTTCACAAAACTGGAGCACGTAGGATTGGGAAAACGATTGTAGACGTTGGGGAGGTAGCCTATCACCAATGTCTAACTAAAAAATTGTTAGCGGGCACCTGACGCCTCCAGTGGATGTGTGTGCCTTAGTGCGTCAGGGCCGCGCCTTGTCGCAACTACTGTTCGCGCTTAATCTTGAGCCTTTGTGTACCACAGCCAAACAGAGTCCTCTAGTTCAAGGTTAGTGCATTGAATCATGTGAGCTGAAAGCAACGGCTTACGCCTATGACACCTCCTGTTTTCGTAATAATCGAGACAGTGTTTTTAATGCAGTGACCATTACGCGAGAATGTTGCAATATGACGGTCAACTGAAAATGTCGGTCAACTGAAAAAAGTGCGACGGACTATGGCACCGCGAGTGAGCCCCGTGTTTTCTATGGCCAACCCATGTTTCCTATCATTAACACACCGGGCTGGTGACCCGTTTAATTACACATGAATTGGCAACCGTCGTATCTTGAGAAAATGTAGCTCGTATATTAATTTATTCAAACGTGTTGCTGCAATATGTAGCGGTGAGATGAAGTTTCTAACGGCGTACTGTTGGTTCATTTGTAAGATATTGGCCGCGACGCCCACCACTGGAGAGGCCGGCGCTGCGATCGTTTTCACGTCACTTGTAGGATCACCGTTCCTATTTTGCTGCGTACTTGGCTTGCAGCGCGAGACGCTTCGCTTCGGAAGAGCTGACTAAACATATTTTCGTGTTAATTTCCGTCGTTTGAATTTATAGCTCAGTGTGTAAAGTGCAGTTTGACCACATGAGGACATTATAACTGTATCAGCTCTGGTAAATTCTCCGCAAACAACTTTAGCGTGGTGGTGTATGACATATGTGACCGAAGCGTAAGCTGCGGTTGGCTTCCCCGATCAACAATGTAGACTACGACAATCACCGGGCTAAGTTTCTCGATTTCCATTGTTTGTAAGAATGTATAAAGCAGTAAACCATGAAGCGTTTACTGCTCGCAAGGCCGACGGAGCGGCTCGAACTGTCGCAGGTCGCGGCAGGAACAACTTGTGGCCGCTTTTTCAAAAGTAGTTCCACATTGGTGAAAGTGGATTTTAATGTAGTGAAAAATTTTCCTAGGCACTGTCATCACCTGCGGTTTTCCAAGCGATACACAAATATCTGCCGCGATCTACTCCGACCGGCCGCGGACGTCGGTGCCGGCAGCGCCGGCCCGCTTAAAAGCGCGGTGTGGCGAGTAGCCGAAGGATGGGGATACCTGCGCGCAAGAATCGGCCGAGGCCGTGGCAGGTATCTTGACCGTCGATCGCTGAAACGGCAACCAACACGCATACAAAGTTAGACATACGAGAAAACGGGCGGCAGTGTGGTGAAAAGTTGTATAAGGGACTGTCATTCGCAACTTCAAACGATAGCAGCGATTAAATATCTGCCGCGACGCTAAGCCTGAAGTTCCCAACATTCGATTAGGTGCATCCAAAGCCGGCGGTGAGCTGTTGGAGAAGACCGTCTTGTCGCACGCGTGCGTGTGTTTCCCCTAACTTATTTCGGGTCCCCAACGCTCGGTTCTCCTATTCTAAAACTCCCCATTACCCCAAATCCTTAACGACGTGTTTCGCCTCGTCCACAGCCTCACTTTCTGTGAACAGTCGTGAGTTTCGAAATTGATGCTACAGAAAGGCAGGCTCACTGTAAAAAAACCAAAGCCCACGTTGAAATTATAAATTCCCACGCCGAGGTGCTAGTTGAAACTAAATATAGCCATGTCCAAACCTTCTCGAAGGCGTTGAAAACTCGCGTTCATACTATTCATACTTCGCGGACAAGTTGTCGCGAAATGTAAACATATCAGCCGTGCAGAGTGCAGGCTACGGCAGTGATCGTTAATCGAATCCGGGCATAACTATAAAAAACATTGTAGGGGTAAATAGGCACTGCTTAAGCGAAACTGCAGATCATAGTAGCACTTTTACACGTGCGCGGCGAATCAATCCGATAACCGTTCTCACGTAGTCATTTATTTACGAGGCAATGCGAGACGTATACGCGCGGTGAGATCACAAGTGAGCGGAGCGTTTTTGTCTCTACTACAAGGAGTTTCCTTGCACACACAGTTTCGTCACCAGTATTTCATAATGAATTTAGCGCGTACTTGTCTCGATCAGTTACAACGTCCTTGGCGTTAGCTGGCTGCGTACGAGCTGTGTCGCCGGTAAGAAGCGAGTCGCTGACTGCTGGCCTGGATTATTCTGTCTGTAGAACACTTTTTAGGGCAATTTGCATCAAATCAACAAGGAGGGGCGAGACGGTGACAAAAAAAAAAAGAAAACACGCTGTCGCATACGCATAGGAAATGTGTTGTAGCAGACGACAACGCGCCCCGGCGTCCAACAAGTGACGTCTCTCGTAGGTGGCGCCACGGTATGTCCTCGAGGCCAATATTTCTAGTAATTTCATTTAATACCAACATCATTTACACGTAAATGAAAACATCATTCTCAACTCAAAATGTTTACAAACCTCAAAGTAAAATACGCTATAACTAGGACAGCAGGGTGCACAGACAGCCATGAGTGATCTCTGTTCAGTGAAGTGCATCTCTATTCCCGCCCCATAGACCAAGATAACACAGGCAGCCCTTACGCACACGTCATCAATCACTCATTCGGTGAGCTCTTGGAAAATAAAAGGGACTCCTGGCTTTAGCCAAAAGTATTCGATTTGCGTTCAAGCGCATTTTTTCCATTCTTCAAAGTGAAAATGGGGCATCCACTAGTCTCGGCGCATCTTGCTCAACGATTTGTGGTTTCCATTTTGTTAATCCTGTTGTCACCAGGCATCACTTCCAGCCTACAAACTATGCGCTGGTGCGGAGCCCACTCAGTAAGTGTGCATGAGATATTCTTACCCATTGCATGATAATTCACTAGAACTTATAGTATTTTACTCCATACAATATTCGCTTAAGGTTTCTTTCCGGCCTCTCTGCAACTTGTTTTGACGATAGTTTATTACAGTGACTGTGGAGAATTTTTCAAAGTTATTCTTCAGCCAGACGCACGTGCGGTGTATAGAAAATACGGCGCGCGGCAGAGTTGCTGACGCCGCTTTTTCCACTGCATGCATGGAGTATGTCAGTGGTTGAAGCCCTCTCCTTCACACCTCGCTCCGTTGCGGTGCCGGTTGGTGCCAGCTTCGTTCCGCATTAAAGTGCAAATATGTGGGAAGTATTTAAACGGGTAATAATATGCCTTTTGCAAATTTTACACAAAGCAAAGAACAAGCGAACATTTCTACCACAATTTTAAACAAATGTGCAGGGAGAACCACTTTTATAAAACGTTTTCGTGTGAAGCTGATAGTGGTCTGTTCATTACTTCAAATGCTATGGTGGATTTTTTAATTACAACTTACACGTTTAATGCAGATCAACTCAGGGTGCTCAGTGGTTACGGCATTGTGCCTTATGCACACGGTTCGACATTCCATTTCCATGCATTGATTAGGTGTTCCTGACACGGCGGAAGTATAAACAAAATACTCCATCTGTACGAAGTTCAGGGCTATTTTGACGTACTAAAGTGGAACAAGGAAAATTGCTCTGTCTTCTGGTAAAATGCGACTCATCGGTAGACCTAGCGCTGTCGCTTTAAGCCCGGATCTGAGCATTAGTATGAATGAACGAAGCGAGACTAACAACACGTCGCTTTCCGCTCCGAGGTTAGTTTAGGTAAATATAGCATCCAACATACCTGTACTTTTAATGCGTAGCATTCTTTGCGGAGTACTCCACAGCCAGCACCATGTAACGCCCTGCATTTTCACAAAAATGCAGATATCCCGAAAATTCCGCACATAATAACTATAATGGCGTAATGGAGATAACTGTTCGCACAGAATTTTGAAAAAGTGAAAAATAACACAAATAATAAAAAATACCGATAATGACAAAACGTTCAACGCCCTGCTATTCACAATGATGCAGATTTTGCGAAAGTTCCCAATTTACTCGTTGTAATAACGTAAATGAAGACAACTGATCGGACGAAATTTTAAAAACCAGACAATAAGAAAAATACAAAATAATTACTGAAAATGGCAAAAGGTATACCGCATGGCATTTGCACAATAGTGCAGATTTCGTGAAAGTTCCACCTGTAGTCTTTGTAATAGAGTAAAATGCCATAATTACTCGAACGGGATTTTGAAATATAAAGAAATATAAAAAATTTACACCATCTTCCCGCGAGGGGAACCATGGGGTAGATGCGATGCATCGGGGGTTGCCGTTGCGTTTTCGTTATGTTAGCGATGTCAGCGTGGGGATTGCTGTTGTTGTGTATCCTATTTACGCAGCATGTTCACCCCCGATGCGTCGCATCTACCCCATGGTTCCCCTCGCGGGAAGATGGTGTACATTTTTAACCGAGCGCAAGCTGCGCGCTAACGCACAGCTGGCACGGTGACGGGAGCGAGCGCAGCCGAGCGCAAGCTGCGCGCTGACCGCGCTGACGCACAGATGGCGCTGCGGTGAGAGCGGTGGAGCGCGCAGCTGCCGCGTCGAGGAGAATGGGGAAGGGATGCGGACTACGCCACGACAACGACGCGGGACAAGGCGAGTTAGAGATGCGTCGCACCTAAAATATAAAATAATTACGGAAAAGTGGCCAAACGTGCAGCACCCTGCATTTCCACAATAATGAAGATTTCGCAAAAGTTTCACCCGCCATCCTTATAATATCGTAACTGGAGATAATTGGTCGGACAGGGCTTAGAAAAAACAAAAATTTGGATGGTGAGAACTCAAACTCAAGACAGGCGGCATAAGAATGCTAGGCATTGATAGAAAATGCTCTGAAATTCTGCAGAATTTTAATTTGGGGATCTTCATAAAGTCTTTTAAAGAGGCTTTGATGTGTGAAAATCTGTGTCGGTTGTTCTTTTCCAACGAATGTTTTTAATATAGTAGTAAAAGAAATGGCGCAACTATTTTTGGTTGGGCGAAAGGGGTAACAAGACACTCCAGTAACCTTGGTATACTGCAACTGCCGTGAATATAACCAAGGCACTGTTGGAGGCCACGGGTTCAAGCGACACACTATGACGTCACAGTAATTTGGTTCCAGAACCATAAAAACAATTCATTATAACAAATACATCGTTCAGCTGTGCGTTTCTGAGTGCTTCCAAGCTACACGAGGCTTCCGTAATGAGCCACACGTAGCCCCTCCCAACCTTCTCTTCTCCAACTATCCCATTTAATAAATTATTCTATTCTACCCCACGCTACTTCTGTGCTTCCTTCACGAGTAGGAATAGACATTCGCCAGCGTTTCGCTGACGTTTCATACGTTTGTCTCTCATCACACATCGGTTCCGGACGCGCATTATGGCAATGTCCTCACACAAGGATTGTCGGTGACCTTCGCGTGCTCAACCTAATCCTGAAGAAAAAGCATCTTGAAGAAAAGAATCTTGAAGGAAATCTTCAAGAAATCTTGAAGAAATCTTGAAATCGTGAAAAAAAATCTTGAAGAAAAAGCATCAACCTAATCTTCAAGGAAAGGAAACATTACACGATACCAGTCTCACCGGTCAAAACCTCAAGTAAATGTAACCGTACTGACCAGAAATCGTAGGTATCAGGGAAATATAGGAACATATTCGGTGCGGAGTACCTTAGGACGAACAATGTCCGTCCGCGTCCAAGCACATAGCATTTACAAACGCAACAAATCACACAGGCACCAGCAGGATTCGGGCCTGTGTTTGGCATAGCTAGTGTCAGTCAGTGTTAGTTTGGCGGAGGGTTAGTGCCAGTCGTCTTACCCATTCGCCCAAGACCGCGAGTTAGTACCTGACAGTCAAACAGCTTACTCCCTCGCCTGTAACGGCACGGAGTACGTTAGGACCTCCCAATGACCGTCCGCGTCCATCCGAGCTCACACCACCATCAAGCGAAAATCAACGAAATTCGATCTGAGCCGTGAGTTGCAGTTTACTTTAGGGAATAATCGTGGTGCAACTCACGGCTCAAATCGAATGACGATCAGGGCGCAACTTGGATGTCATTTGGAGTCCCGTACCCCGCACTCTCGCCATCATCCACGGAGTCGAGATGCTGCCATTTTCCTGCCCTTGTAAGGAAACGTCTTCTGCTTACCGAGATGTTTAGCTCGTTGCCGAGCTATGACTAAAGAGTGACGTCTGTACAGCCTTGCGGCTGCCCGTGCGCAACTAGTCGAAGTCGCTGCACCGGGGAAAATTTAGAGGTGTTCTCTCTGCAGCCACCGACGGACGTGAGCGCAATGACCGTACCCGGAACCTGATTTTGATATCGCCCCACACCTGCGAATCAAGGCATTTTATAAGCCATACGTGAATTGTGGGATAAAAAATTGCCTTAGGGAAATAGAGAAAGCACAAAGGTTGACAAAACTTGCAGCGATGCTTAGCTATAAGTGTTTCCGTGTAGGTGATTCTCGTCAAATTCTCGCTCAATGAATGGTAAAGGAACGCGCCAAAGCAGTGTTTTTCATAATGTTTTCGGCAATGGAGGAGCCTTATTTTTACATTGCGGTGTTACACTACCAGAAGTTCGACACAAGAGCGCGTAGGATCGAGACGCGCGTGAGAACATAGATAACCCCGAAATTTAATGCCGACATGTGATCTCTTCTTTTCCCTCAAGAGAAACGATAACAAGAAGCTAACAAGCTGCTTCCATACAAGGTGCGAAACGACGTTAAATTGCCTGAAACAGAGCGGATATGTCGAACGCTTGCGCGCTGGCCATTGTCAATAGTGTTTGTCGATACTATTGAAGACGATAGTCTTTATCGACATTGCTAAGTAAATGCCTCCCTTTGCCTTCCTGCTCACCTCTCGTGCTGTTCCTTTTTCGTCGCGGTCCTCCCAAGGTAAACACACTAAACGTTTGCTCAAGTCAATTTAAATTTACCTCGTTCCACTGCTACAGGCCGGGTTCATCGATGCCAGCGCTGTTGTACGGCGGAGACGCGCGTGAATAGAGGCGCCCTACTTCAACGTTTACAGAACCACATTTAGTTACTTCACGTGCATTTCGAGCAGAACGTACGTGGAACCAATCTAGGGGAACCTTTCGTTGCTGTTGCCGTGTGATTTCTCAAATGCCGCCAGGAGCGCGGGCAACAGCAGGTGACAGTTTTCTGAAGTAGGTGTAGTATGTCATTTGCCATCGCAGAAAGCAAGCACTCATGATTTTTAAATAAAGGAACACTGCAAATATCACTTATGTATTCATGTTTTGCCTTATGTACGCATAATATCTTGTTCTTGTTGAACAGTGTTGACAGGTATGAACATTGACACCGGACTGACACGTTTAGATTTAGCTGTGGGTATATAAGACTACTGCGCAGATTTTATTTCCCTTTGGCTGGGTGGCTGAATCAAATCACTGACACAAAACAGACGACAGACAGAACAAACTGTCTGGGTTTAAGTAGCCCAGGAAAGACAATCGTCTTTAAAATGCCATAGAGTACTCAAAATGACGCATCCGCCGTGCAATAGTACAAAACTGTCATTACGACGCTTTCGGTGCTCTGAGCACTGCGGCAGTGTGCGAGTTCAATTGCCGCGCTTTGTTTAAAAGCAAGAAGCAGGCGCTTAAGGGTCTTGAGCCCGCGGCGTCTTTGACGCAGTTTTACGCGTTTCCCCATCATGTACGTAGTCGCCGCTACGTAATACATGGGAGCCCAGCCTGTAAATGCCGCTGAGTGAACATCAGACAGAAGCCATAATCAAGGACACGATAAGATTTCGGGCAAGTTTTCAATAATCGTGTTTATATTACGCGTGCTTTTCGAAAACGGAGTTTACCTTTTGTGATCTCATTAAAACAAACTGTCGAGATCCCCAGGTAATAAGGTGGTCAAGCGAATGCGATTGCATGTTCAAAGACAGCATTTAAAACGATATAAGTAACGCTAGCATTACGAAAGGCGGCAAAAACATCAGAGATCTATGAAATTTATAAAACTTTTGTCGATTGCACGATTAGAGTAAAACAGTTGTGGCGAAGCTCAAGAACACAATTCGGCGACTTTGGTGGAAATTTTAAATTTGGTCAAAGAAACGTCGTCGTATGAGACAGCACGTGGTAGCTATTGAAATGACTCTAGTATATTCGCTGAAATATTCTCTATAAGCTCCAGTTTCTTGGCATTGTCACGGCATGCAGTACTAGAAATGAAGAATGCATGGCCTAAATCAGTTGTAATACATACTCTGAAGGCCACTTCTTAATTGGCTAAATGTTGGGAAATGTTTTTCATTTAAAGTACACCACGCTTTTTGCTGTCAGAAATGATATCTACTCTCTCAGTCTAATGTTACCTGCCCGTCGGGTAGCAATTACGATATAGTATATTTAAAACTGCGGTCTCACGTAACGATTTGAAGCCAAACTTAAATCGGCACAACGGGCCATGGATCGCCGAATGCTAGGGGTCACGTTGAGGGAGAGGAAAACAGCCGCATGGATTAGGGAATCGACCAAGTGGGAGGACGTCCCAGTTCAAATTAAGCGAAATAAATGGTCATGGGCTGGTCACGTAATGCGAATGAGGGACAAGAGGTGGACCACCCGTTTGACATACTGGCTGCCAATAGACAGCGAATGCACTAGAGGTCGGCCGAGAACTCGTTGGGAGATGAGGTACCAAAATGTCGGTGGAAAACATGCACTCAGCTGGCACTAGATAGGCGTGGCTGGAAATCTTTGGGAGAGGTTTTCGTCCTGCAGTGGACGCAAATTGGGTGATGATGATGGTGATATTTAAACTAACACAAATGAAGGCAAAACAGTATTTAGAACGCGCTGCAAAGAAAGATTTCCTGAATTCTAAAGTAGAAATTTTAAAACAACGTGCAAACTATTATAAACCCAAGTTACATAATTTATGTAGCTATACGTTTTTTGGATATGCGCAACATAAGTAAAGGTTACAGCCAAGTTTTAAATTGTGCATATTACAGTAGTCGTCACCTTCTTACGAATGAAGGTTCGTTGTTTTTACGAACATGGAGACATCAATCCCGCTGCTGACACATCTCAGCGGTAAGGCTAACAAACCAAAAAAAAGTTCCCCGCATCTGGTCTATTGGGGAAACATAGACTAAAGTTTCCTGTATTATGCTTACAAATTTGCCCCACATACAATGAGTATAGATTCGCAGGCTTACTACCTTAGACTTGGGTTTGTTCAGGCGTAGTCGATAGCAAGGAATACAGATCGATCTAACGAAACCCTATATTACGAATTTCCCGATCTAATGAACAAAATCCGGGTTCGCCCGCAGGTTCCTCTTCGGTTCAATGTTATTACGAATTCAAACTAACGAAATATATTCAGCACTATTTCCCATGTAACGAAGCATTTCGTGAAACAGACATATTTAAAAAAGAGCAATTTTAATGTGTTGTGCCTGAACGCTAATAAGACTATCGAGCGGCGTTAGAAAAAAATGAGGCATCTAGTATGTTTTTATGCGGCTCTACAAGATCAATTCAGCAACCCATGAGCGCAGACGAGGGCATCCCGGCCAACACTTTTCCATAATCTTGAAGGGGAAAGACTTCGTCTGTAATCTGCAATGCGACTTCGTCTGTAATTGCACCGAAGAAAAATAACCTCAGGACCATCCCGCAAGAGAAATTGGAAGAAGCCCGGTTTACATTCTTCAAGAATATCAGATACATCCAAGAACGTGCCGCTCAGCAGGGAAGGAATACAACAAAAAGCGCCGTGTTTCGCACGTTTCTTCGGGTTCGACGACTTCACGTCAAGCCCCGGCTCACTTTTTGTTTCACCGCTGACTTTAGCGCATTGCTAAATTATCCGCAGGCGAACGCCGCGTCTACCGCAATTACGAGGTCATTGTAGCTGCTGCAGTGCGCTTGCCCTTAAACATCCGATTTATGGGTTCAACTGTTTGTAAAAGGACTGCTCCGATTTTACCAAGTTCTTGATTGAACGTAATGATTCGCTGTTCCCGGTGATTTCGTTAAACCGGGCTGTATAACCGTATCACAATTTGTAGCAGGGATGCTCGTTCGCGTAACAGGGCTTGGCTGGCGTCGGCCATTTGAAGTGAAGGGGTCTAGCTAGCAGAAAAAAACCCTTTTCTTTGGTGCCCTATTTGCATTCACATGAACAAGTCAGCAATATCGCACAGACCGTAAGCTCTCTAGCATGAAATTGAATCACTGTTAGTGCAGTAGGGGCAATTTGACTCTATCAGACATCAAATGAAGCTACGCAGCTCAGAACTTCGCGTCCATGGGTCACGGAAGCGTCCGCGCACTCGCTATCGGCGTCAGCTATGTATCTTACCTGCCGGAAGTTTTTTCCCGCATGTTATATTGACGGATGGCAAGCGGCGGCGATGCCAACGCTGACTCTTGCCATCAAAAACAAAACAAAATATGTAGGAATCTGCATTTTGAAAGAATAATTATGACCGCAGCCACAATAGCTCTCGCGCACCAAAGTGCGTCGTGTAGCAATCATTGCCGCTCCTTGTTGTGATATTTCAAACTGAACATCGCACTACCGGTAGGGAATAGCAGGCCGAATCGATCTGTTCTTTGTCTCATGGTACCAGGAAAACAATCTTCAGTTATTTGCCGGGCCATCCCAGTGAATAAGGCAGCCTATGTAAGTGCTTCTTGATTTCGTCACGAAATTTTTTATCACTGGAAGAAAATAGAACGATTTACCTGAAGGTTTTCTTCTGAAAAGTGAAGTGAGTCTTGAAGCAGCATCTTTGCATGTTTGCCTTGTTGCCTAGATCCGTGGGACGAGGGAAAGGCTATGGCGGCCACCACTAGTTTGGTATTTGCTTGCAAGGAGGTGGTGCACGAGGTGAATGCACCCTCATCGATGATAAAGGTAAGGTTTACGATTTGGTGGCAACGCCATATGCATTGCCCCATGCAAAGTGCAGCAGCGCTTGTACTTTTTGGTGTTCAGGGGGAGAACATTTGTTTCACATATTTACGGCATCTTGCCATTCCGCAGGTGCAACTCGATCAGTTTTCTCCCACTGATTTTAAAAATTTCTTCGTTTACCGTATAAAAATCTGAAATTCTCTCCATCAGGCTGCACACGAATGGGAGCACTCGGAATGGCATAGGGCCATTCATTTCTTCAATTCTACTTTGAAGGCAAAGTCCTTTCAATTTTGTATTAAGGTCGCGTTGTGAGGTATAGAAAATCCTTTCGAAGTTGAGAATTTCAAAGCGCCCGCTATGAAAGAGAGCAGCAGAGCCGGGAAGGGATCAAATAAAGGGCGACAGACCGTAGGACGTTATGGACGCGCCTTCCACACGTCAACGGTTGGGCTCACGGCTTCGCTGAACAGTGCTTTGAGGAAGGAGAAATTACGCCGCGGTGGAAGAGAATAAAGCAGCTCAAAATGCCACTCGTCCTATTCGTTTTCGGGAGACAGATGCTGAAAATGAAGGTGCTGCAGTGACCCAATGACAGCGTTCTGAATGTTCAATATAAGGTTTAACACCAGGTCAACAAAAGCTTTAAGTAGGCTTTCGTCCTCGGGTATTTGAGAAAGTTCTAAGCATCACCGTGATTTTTATTATCGACGTCTTGTTAGAAAAAGCTCGAAAGAGATGATCATGAATCAATGTTTTTTGTTCTGTTTGAATGAGTCACAACACAATATTGGTTCTTTCAACAGTGCAACACCACATAGGGGGTGGTAGTTAGGGGGCGGTACTCTCCATTAAAAAGAATCTAAGGCACTGTGTCAGTTCATTCTTGCTCTCGTGAGTAGCATGTTCAGAAAGAAGGGAAGGAAACAGCAAAATGTAGACAGTATGCATTGCCGTACTGATAGAGTTCGCTCTTCATGAGGGCCTGAGTTGTGGCGCAAGTATAATTTACTGTTATCCAGCGAAGTGCTTCTGTGTTAG
This sequence comes from Haemaphysalis longicornis, assembly GCA_013339765.2. NCBI lineage: Eukaryota > Metazoa > Arthropoda > Arachnida > Ixodida > Ixodidae > Haemaphysalis > Haemaphysalis longicornis. The sequence continues at coordinate 58,174 of JABSTR010002168.1, forward strand.
TACCCGGTCCGAGAATCGGTAGCCACAAAGTGAACGCCATGTGCCTTAAAAATGGTGGTAGCTAGGAGATGGGGATAGCTAGGATAGTTACAAAACAAATTCTGTTTAACATAATATAAACTTCTAACATAAAAGCCGATATTCAGTAGCAGTATTTGAAGCTATACTAATAAATATATGCGTACAAATTCAAAGGTTGTTTGCAATTCCTGTGTTAAACAAGCGCTTCCTATCGTAGTTCCGCCAAATGTGTTAGGTCGCCTTGCGGCATTACGTTAGGTTGAGAAAAATGCAACTGTTTCTTTAGTGGCACCTAACGCTTTTTTACACTACGTATTAGGTGTCGTTTATTTCTAAATAGCAATATCAAACAGAGTCGTGGCAATTTGTGTAAGCTAAGCGAAAACCTTGGCGACGTTTTTTTTTTTCTCAGACGTTAATGTGTATACCTCCAAGGTCACTTTGTAAGACACGGCGAATTCACAAAAAATTCTCGAAGCCGAAGAGAACGTCACGTAAAGACCTTCGAAAGCATGCAGGATAAGCAAAAAATTAAACCCACTTCCACGCTGTCTCACATTGGCCGAAACAGCGGAGCTGTGGTTGTCTTGTGTCCGCTGGTACGTCAACGTGCGCTCGCCCGAGAACAGCAGCGTCGTTGCCGCGCAAATTCCATTGAGTTTCATACTAATATATACTGGAGGGAAATCTGGCGCCACTGTCTAGGGGAGCTGCGCTTCAGCGAGCGTTCTCTCATATACCGGGAAGGCACGTTCCACTTGTCCTTGGCATGGCTCGTGAACAGGCTGAAAAGTTGGCTCTGGCTGCTCAACACCAACAATATTGCTGTAGAAGGTTCATGAAATCTGTTTTGTTGTTATAAAATTGAACCTCAAAAAAGATTTAATTTGTGAGTGATAATTTAGAAGCTTCATGTACGATGAACAAGAAAAAACGGCTACCCTTTTTTGTTGATTTTCGCTTCGAGACAAAAAAGAAGCCGTATGGCTAGCTATGCCAAGTAGGCGAGGAACGTCGCTAGCGGCAATGGCGCCGCCCAAGGCGGTACGCGACTGCAGCGACCGATTTCCCTCTAGTATATGTTAGTACGAAACTTTATGGTAAATTCTATGGTTCGGGCAAAGTAATCGGCAAATAAACGTCCGTGGTCAGACCTCCCTCTCCTCTCCCTCTTTTAGCAAGAGGGAGACGAACCCAGTTCCGCGAGACCACTGTGCTTCCTATCGGTAGGTCTGCAAACTTATTTTTTCGAGGTCGCGCGCGCGTCTGGCAACCTGCTAGCACACCAGCGTGACGCACGACCTACCAGAGTTACTCAATATATACAGTTGCTAAACTCCGCTTCAGAATCCGGGCAGCGCTAGCCCCCTGCTCCGTGGAAGCTGAGCGGCAAGTCAACGCGCGCGGCATCTAGGAAATAAAAACTGAACTTGGCTAGTTTGTTATTATTCAAAATTGTTTCTGTAAAATAAAGATTGCTTTTAAAATTAAAATAAATTAGTTACGTGAAATTTCCTTGTATTTTTGCGGATTTACGTTTCATGACTTTCGGCAGCAGCCGCAAGCACTTGAGTACTACTTCAACGGCCTGCCGACAGAGGACAGGCTAGTCAACTTGCCCCGCGCTTGCCCCGGTGCAGGGCGGCAACCGAAGACCGGCTTTTGATACATGAGGCCTATGGGGAGTTTCGCAACTGTATATATCCAGTAACTCTGCGACCTACGGCATACTTAGGAAAACGCTCGACCCGTGGAAAACATATCCACTGTAAAAAAATTAGCAGTGGCTTAGCCCGGTCATGCCAAAATACAGGTAGCGTGAGCTAAGGTTCAGCTGGTTATTCTTAGTTTTCGTGATTGTATACACTCTATGAACTCGAGGAGTGCTGGGCACTCTGTCTAGGAGTAAAAACTTTTGTCCCATATTTCACTCCCTTTGGAAGCATTGGGCGACTCTTCCGAGGAGTAGCGCGTGGCGGCCGAACGAGAGGCGAAACACTCCCCGTGGGATTTACTTAGTGCTTTCGAAGCGGAGTACTTGAACCCTGTGTGGGAATTGCAATGCAATCTCCAAGGCAGCGTTCCGTCACTCCCTTTAGGCGTAAATAAGCTCTATTGGCGGCGTTCCCGGATACTGCAGACGGGTACTACTACTCTCTCTTGCAAAGCATCTCGTTACGCCTCAAGAGCGTTCCGCTATTCCCCGCGAGGCAGCGTGCTTTCGCTCCGCCTGCTACTAGACCCCCCCCCCCCCTTCCCCACGATGGTACTATAGGCAGTTACAAGCAAACAAAACAGGACAAGCTATTTTGAAACATGGAAAAGAAGAAAAAACAAGCTCAGACTTTATTTTTCAAAATACCACAACAATCGGTTCATTCTGCAATTTAACACAAAATGCAATTTATTGGGAATTAAAATATCACGGCATAAAACGGTTCCTACTCCACATGCACACAGGAGACGTAGCGCCTATTTAGGGACATCCAGAAAAAATTCACAAATAAAAAATGCAGCAAAGCAATTGAAAACAACTGAAATACAAACATTAAATTAGACAATAAAAATGACATTAACATCCACAAATAAAAGGTACTGGCATTAGCACGAAAAGCGTCAGTAGAAATACAGCAGTGGGAGAATAGTTAACAGTATTAAAATAAAACAAAATGGCCTTAGTACATCAGTGAGTGCTTCACATGACTGAAAAAGCCAGCTCTTATTTACCACACATAAAAAATATTTACAAATAAATTTCGCGAAAGAAAAAT
>JABSTR010002169.1:0-31341 GCA_013339765.2 Haemaphysalis longicornis
CCCCCCCCTTGCAACACCTTACGGGCGTAGTCAATTTTCTCTTCACGTGAGCAAAAACAGGTAGATGAAGCTCTTTTCGTTCTTGTACATCGACGTAGTTGGAACACCGTGCACGACGTCTATTACAGGAGGCTTAAAAGGCAGTCGTCGCCCATACTCCGAAAAATGGCAGAGCAGCCTTCGCGAATTTTTTTTTCTGCTCGCTAGAGGACGGGACAGAGGACGAAGCGGACAAACAAAATTTTCCCACCCCATACATTATGCCTAATTTTCGATGAGCGGTCGGTAATTTGTAGACGCCATCGGTTGCTCCGTTCGCTTCGTTCTCGCACGCGGCCTCTCCTGCGCCAGCAAAATGAATCACTACAACGAGCACCCGTTCGACTCGAAGGCCGCAGTAGCGTTTGGCTAGACACGCCCCTGCTTCGCCAGACGTCCGCCAGTTTTCTTTCAAACCCGCTTCAAAGGAAGAAACAACAAAAACAATGTATCGTCACAAATGCCTCCCCAGCAAGGTCAGCTTTAAATGGCTAACCCCGTCCATTACATCAGTGGCGTCGCTCAGATACACAATACGAGCGTGCTGCCAAGCGCATCGGGATGTCCTGTTTCCGTGGTGTAGCGGTTATCACGTGCGCCTCACACGCGCAAGGTCCCCGGTTCGATCCCGGGCGGAAACAACTTTTTTTTTTTTTTTTTTCAGAAGTTTTGGTGATGTCGTTGCGGTGGCCACGGTCTCGAAACAGCATATATGCAATAACTCTTTCCCTTCCTTGATACCTTACTGCACTCGAAAAGGACGAACCTGGTGAAACTACAATACCATTTACAGCGGTAGCGACACATATCAAGTATTCTTTCTACTTTTATCATTGTTTATGGAACGGAATGGGTTGTTCCATGATGTTATCAGCGCCACATTTTCAGACAGCTTTGTTGGCAAGGAGAAATTGTGGCCTTTGAAGAGCAAACGTGTTGGGAATCTTTTTTTCTTCTCACTTTGTTTTTCGTGTCGCATCTGTACAAGATTACATCGCGAGCGCCTTGTAAGCTAGCTCTTCATTCATTCATCTGAGTTTTCATATTTGTACTTTTATGCCTTATTTTTAGCCTCTGTTATGTTGTGTACAAAGCAGCGAATAATTTATTGCATCATTTGCGTAGGAGGGGACGGAACTGCGTTTTGTTGCTGTCATTTATTTCCTCATTCTCAGCCGTAAGTACGCTCAACTGAATGCTCCCTAAAACACTAAATTGAAAACATTTTTTTTTGTCACGTGCTCAGACAAAGCCTAAGGCGCGGTTAATTTTCTGTGTTATTTGATCAGCCAGAGTTTTCCCTTCCTCTATATATAAATGTGCGTGAAGTGTGCATTATGTGTACGTATTCCATCTGAGAGCTTAACCAGAACTGACAGCTTGATAAATAAATAAATAAATAAATAAATAAATAATAAATAATAAATAATATAAATAAATAAATAAATAAATAATAATACATAAATAAATAAATCAAATAATAAATATAAATAATAAATAAATAAATAAATTGTGTTTGCAGTGTGCGCTCTACTTGACTCCATGAACTTTGCAAGTATTGACTCGAGAAGACCCGACGCCGCGCTAACGTTCGGAACACCTCGCACTTTTATTTCTTCCATAAGCACGAGCGCGCGCACCAGACCGCGCACTTCTTTCTTCCCTTCTTCATTTACCGTGCACGCGCTTCCCCCGCAATCGAGAATCAACAGCAAGAACTTGTCAGAAGAGCTCACCTTTACCGAACTGGCAGTGAGTTTGCGTGTGAGGGTGAGTGTGGGAGGGAAAGAGGTTCCCAGCCTGCACCATATGGATAGTTTGCGGTATCGAAATGTATTTACGAACATTACCTTACGCGAAGAAGACTAGCCGCGCTTATATAGGCTTCAACCCTCCTATTTTTCGCCCATGCAATAAAGAAATAAATAAATTAATAAACAAATCGAAAGTATTCACTTCTCAGCCTCCATTTACTATTTATTTGCTTATAACCTTTTAAACGCTACTACAGGCTTCACAAGATTTGCAGCAATTCAACCACAATTCGAAGCAGTGCTTCGTCAAACAAATGATCCCAGCACAGCGCAACTCCTGAAAGACAGAAAAATGCCACGCAAATAACAGCAACCCGCAAGGGGCTGAGTCTACGTTTCAGGAGCCGATATGCAACTTTGCAATTAGCAATGTGTGCCGTAGGCTACTCAGAGAAATCAAAAAAAATGAATCACCCGAATTCACACCCAACAAACAAACAAAAAAAGCTGGTGCAGACGATTCTAGAAAATGCGTTATGTGGCGAAGTTAGCGCAGCTGCAGGTGCAAACGTTTGCGAGCAACCAAAAATCCGAAGCAAACGTTTCACGTGCAAGAGTTACCGAATTATTGGATCACAGTAATAAATGACAGCGCCCCCGCCACCATTTTGGCCCGAAATTGCCATTTCACTCCCACCCGACATAGAGGCCTCTATGATGAACGCAAGACAAAATACAGGTTCGGTACATTAGAAAGACAGCTTTGTCCCGATAACGATGACACAATTTTATCGCAAACTTTGAACAAATAATGGACATATTGATTGACTGATTGATGATTGATTGTTGATTGATTGATGATTGATTGATTGATTGATTGATTGATTGATTGATTGATTGATTGATGATTGTTGATTGATTGATTGATGTGATTGTGGTCCCGGTTCAACGCGCCGACGCTACACGGCGATGAGCACGCCGTAGTGGAGGGCTCCGGATTAATTTTGGCCATCTGGAATCTTTAACGAATTGCGATATTAAAGAAAGAATTAGCAGTGGCTTAGCTCGGCTATGCCAGGATATACGTAGCGTGAGCTAAGGTTCAGCTGGTTATTCTTAGCTTCCTGGTTGTCTAGGATTAGCTGATTATCATGCTTACTGCTGCTAAAACGATTTTCCAATCCAATCCAGTCCAGTCCAGTCCAGTCAGTCCAGTCCAGTCCAGTCACTGCTCCTCGCGCATGCGGAGCACGGCTCCCAGGAGCCACGCGAACGGCCATCAAGCGGCTCCGGCACAGCGTCAGACTGGCTACTGCGCAACGGAGGCGCACAGCTGGGCACGCGCTGGCGCGCGTGCTTCGCCGCGGCTATGACGTCACTGCGGCGATCGACACTCCAATGCTCCTGGCGCTTGAGCAGCACGGCCCTTCAGGTCCACGCGAAACTGCTCAACCTCGGCAAGTGTAACTTACGCTACAAATCACGTAAACGGTTGGCGACTCCCCACCCGCTTTCCGGCAACTTTTCTATGACGTCACAAAATTTGTTTGTACGACCTGGCGGCCGCCGAACTACTCAATCGCTAAGACACATGAATGGACGATGGTAGTGAGGCCTCTAGTTCTGCTTCACCGCATCACTTGAACACTAACGCGCAGTTAACACACTGAACAATATGCTTTTAGCGCAGGTCCATATGACGTCACCTCTGCGCGCGGCACGCCACTGTGGCGCGAAATTCGAAAGTCTTCAATACTTCTTTGCGTTTTCTTCGGCTAAGACGTCCTCTCGTGGCCGGAAGGGAACTGGGTGAGGAAGTGAAGCCTAGTTCTTTCAAATCAAACACACTTGTATTTTAAGAAACGAAACGTCCGCCACTACTCGCCGCTTAGCAAAAATCACGACAAGGCGCTAGAAATTACTACGTGACTCCGACGAGCGGCGAATCACGCTCTGTCGACACGTTAGCGCGGCCTGACTGCGGTAGGAGATAACTGTTTGCGCAACCGCGGCGGCGCGCACGCAAATCCTTGCTGCTCCTCAAAGCACAGACAGTTTATTTCAGGGCGACTAAAAAACGTTGCTGCCCCTCTTAGAGAGCCTTTTAAAGACGCACACCTAAACTCTAAAATTACGGTGTCTGTCTGTCTGTCTGTCCGTCTGTCCGTCTGTCCGCCTGTCCGTCTGTCGTCTGTCGTCCGTCCGTTGTCTGTCTGTCTGTCCGTCTGTCCCTGTCCGTCTGTCCGCCTGTCCGTCTGTCTGTCTGTCTGTCCGTCCGTCCGTCTGTCTTTCCGTCTGTCTGTCTGTCTGTCTGTAGTCTGTCTGTCATCTGTCTGTCTGTCTGTCCGTCCGTCTGTCTGTCTTTCCGTCTGTCTGTCCGTCCGTCTGTCTGTCTTTCCATCTGTCCGCCTGTCCGTCTGTCTGTCCTTCCGTCTGTCTGTCTGTCTGTTGTCTGTCTTGTCCGTCTGTCCGTCTGTCCGCCTGTCCGTCTGTCTGTCTGTCCGTCCCCTGTCCGTCTGTCCGCCTGTCCGTCTGTCCAACTGTCCGTCTGTCTGTCCACCTGTCCGCCTGTCGTCTGTCTGTCTGTCTGTCCGTCCGTCCGTCTGTCTTTCCGTCTGTCTGTCTGTTTTATGTCTGTATGTCTGTCTGTCCGCTGTCTGTCTGTCTGTCCGTCCCGTCTGTCTGTCTTTCCGTCTGTCTGTCTGTCCGTCCGTATGTCTGTCTTTCCGTCTGTCCGCCTGTCCGTCTTGTCTGCCGTCCGTCGTCTGTCTGTCTGTCTGTCCTTTCGCTGTCCGTCTGTCTTCCTGTCTGTCTCTCTGTCTGTCTGTGTGTCCGTCTGTCTGTCTTTCCGTCTGTCTGTTGTCCGTCCGTCCGTCTGTCCCACCTGTCCGTCTGTCCGTCTGTCCGCCTGTCTGTCTGTCTGTCCGTCCGTCTGTCTGTCTTTCCGTCTGTCTGTCCGTCTGTCTGTCTTTCCGTCTGTCTGTCTGTCCGTCCGTCTGTCTGGTCTGTCTGGTCTGTCTGTCCGTCTGTCCGCCTGTCTGTCTGTCTGTCCGTCTTCTTTCCGTCTGTCTGTCTGTCCGTCCGTCTATCTGTCTTTCCGTCTGTCCGCCTCTGTCTGTCTGTCTGTCCGTCCGTCTGTCTGTCTGTCCGCCTGCCCGTCTGTCCGCCTGTCCGTCTGTCCGCCTGTCTGTCCACCTGTCCGTCTGTCTGTCCACCTGTCCGTCTGTCTGTCTGTCTGTCTGTCCGTCTGTCTGTCTTTCCGTCTGTCTGTCCGCCTGTCCGTCTGTCTGTCCACCTGTCCGTCTGTCTGTCCACCTGTCCGCCTGTCCGTCTGTCTGTCTGTCTGTCTGTCTGTCCGTCTGTCCGCCTGTCCGTCTGTCTGTCTGTCTGTCTGTCCGTCTGTCTGTCTGTCTTTCTGTCGTCTGTCTTTCCGTCTGTCTGTCTGTCTGTCTGTCTCTCGTCTGTCTGTCTGTCTGTCTGTCTGTCTGTCTGTCTGTCGCTGATTAAACCTCCAGGCCAACAGACAGAGAAAATGCTTCAACACGACGTATATACAGACAATTACTGTTCAAAACTACTGAAACTGCTGCCACGTCTGATACATGTCCACATTACTCACCGCAAGGGAAGCCTGAGGTATACTTGAGGCAAATTTTAAGTGCATAACCGAGAGCAGCGGCATTTTTAAAAATTGGGAATACACGTTTGACTGGTTTTTACGGCAGCAAGCAAAAAGCATTCGTTAAAACGGTGTCGAAGAAAGGCGAGATGAAAGCAAACCGTAGAACAGAGCTAGAGCTGTTCCAGCAAAACAAACAAACGTGACCCCGCACATGGCACGCGAGCAGTGTTGTAAGCGCGGGGAAATTTGAATTGAGCTGGACTAGAGTCACTCGGCACTCTTTTCTCTCATTGTTATGTGCCGCCAGAATTTTCATTGGACGGTCGGCAACCACGTGATATTTGTTTACACATGGGCGCAGTCATTTTGTTTCTGGGCGCCTCCCTCCCCCCTCTCATCTCTCTCTCTCCTCTCTCTCTCTCTCTCTCCTACTCTCTCTCTCTCTCTCTATCTCTCTCTCTCCTCTCTCTCTCTGCTGCGCGGACGCGAGAGCGGCCGGTCGCACTCTGCCCGTCAACACGCGGCGGCGGTTTCGTTGGGAGAGATGGAACACTGCAAGCCAGAACAAAATGGCCCCCAGACGCTTCCGATGCAGGAAGCGTAGCTTATTTAGTGACGCTAGTCGCACCTGGGCGTTTCTGCCTTCTGGCTCTTGCGACGCCTGCCTCGCCGTGTTGATCAGAGTCCATGGAGAAGAAGAGGAGGTCGCCCTGAGATATTGGGCCTGCTACTTCCCACAGGGGCAAGGGTGCGGGGGACGAAGAGAGAAAGGAATGGGCATGAGAAGTGACATCGAAATCAAACACATAAGACACGTGTAACGTGCAACGGGGCGCAGAAAAAACTACCGGGGTCCAGTGTAATTCATGTCACACATCATTATGGTCCACATAAAGAAAGAAATACGAAGAAAAAACTAAACAGGAGAAATTACTCCGCAGTCCGTGGCCCTGTCGCAACCTCGAACCAAGAGTCTGGAGCGCCACATCATCCGCTTTCGTGTACTTTTAACCTTGGCGGCCTACAACGGCAGCACTGGCAGCACTCCTCCCACAGCTCGTCGGACTTTCGTCACGTGGTGCCCTCGACGTGGTGCCGAGTAAACGCTGTGTGCCGTGAAGGCGGGTATCGATGGACAACTAGCCTTGGGAGTTGGGACCTGCGGCCAGACGCATTCAGGAACGCCTCCCATGTACCCGTTACGACGCTTTAGTGCGCGCTGTTTTCCCCGCTCGCCCATGTAGTATAGGCCTTGCGTTCGCTGCGGCCAGTGCACCCCGTTCAGAAATATCAGTTACGATGTAACTCTCCGAACGGAGGCCGCTTCTTTCTGCTACTTCCACTCTCCGCCGTGGCAGTAAGACGGTTCTCTCAGTAAAGCTCCTGCGGGGAAGGAGCGATAGACAAAGTTTTCTCCCTTGAGGAGCCTATCGATGGTATTCCCTGAAAAGTTTAGCTGCCAACTTCTTCGCTTGGCAGCACTGGAAACGGCCACAGACATGGCCGGAGCGCCACGGACGTGGCGCGGCTTGTTCCATTGCGGCCGCACGCCGCAAAAAAAAAAAAATAATAATAATATAAAAAAAAAACCAGGCATGCGTCGTTGCTTCGCTTCCACCCGATTATCAACGGTGTGTCTACAGATAGTTATGCGTTTGGTAGGGTAGCGTTTGGAACGTCCAACGCACATCATGTGCTTAGCGCGGGCACGTACCGCCATCCCAAGGCCCGACGTAACCAGTGACAGCGCATTCACATGGTTGCCTGCATGCATGCCTCGCCAGTGAATACAACCTATAGCTCGCCGACGTCCGTCGCCTTGCAGCAACACATGTCGTGCTTAATTTCGGCAGTTAGCATGGCGCGAGCCACTGCGAAATTCGGGTAGCCTGCAAAGCGACCTACACAGAATGGCGTGCAAAACAAGAATTTATATTTTAGACTTTAGCAGCTCGCCACTGGTTGTTTCCGGTGACTACCACTTTCGATCCTCACGCGTTGGACAACAGTAGAGTCTAAAAAGAGTTAACGAAAACACCGTGAAGCAGTACGGGGATGCTTCCAACTTCACCTCGCATGGCGGAAAGAAGCACGTTTTTGCCCACGATACAGTGAAAACAAATAAGAATGCAGTTCAGTCACCAAGCGTCGAGTAAGGTGCCCGTTTCACGCGCCCGCTAAGCCCGTCATGCCTTCGAACGAAGCTTCAAGTGAAATGTAGATTAGCAAAAGCAGCAAGTTGATCAATGTGCCTAAGGTTGAGGCGAGCCCGAGTTAGTGGTGAGGTTAGGGGCTGAAGTGGGTCGAGCTAAGGGCTGCTGCCCTTAACCCTGGCTGAGCTGACGTCGAGGAGGGTGAGGTCCCCATCTAAGTTCACCTCTCGCGGCTATACGAAAGCTTACAGCTTGCTGGCACAGCTGCGGCACACATTTTAACGCGATAGCTTTCTCAGTGAGACCGATGTTGTCCTGCCTAGAAACTAATAAACTTCACCGTAGACCGTTGGTCGACCGAAAAGCTCTGATAGATCTCTGGCACACACGCGCGTACGTGAAAACGGGCTTCCATTGAGTCAAAGCGGTTAGTGGAAATCGCGAAAAAGGAAGTGTTATAGACAGCACGCATCGGCCATGAAAAGGAGTACAGTAGGATACGTGTATCTCATAGTTACCACGTATCGGTATGCACTTAGATCGTTCGTAGATATATAGTGCGCGAAAAATGGTCGCATGGGTGCGTTCTTCGTTCGCCATTTGGGGCTGTGAAGGTTTGACGATGGATTGGACACACTTACCTCGGAGGTTGGACGCATTTCTAGCTTTCGAGCTTCTCCCAACTTTTCAACACGAAAGCGTTTTATTCCGGGGTACACAAACACTTGAGTGACGTCATATCCGTCACGGAAGTGACGCCGTAGAACGAAGCAAGCGGCCTGCAAAAGGTGCACCCTGCACAGTAGGGTCTTCCTGCGGGGAAGCAACCTTTTGAACTAAAGAGTACGTTATACTGATAGTTGTTCGTTTTCAGGTTTTATATTTTACACGAAAGTGTTTTATGCCGGGATACACCAAGATTTCACTGACGTTATGTCGGCCACGGAAATGACGCCACTACAACTTTGCCGAAGCGACCCGCCAGCAGGTCGTCGCTCGCCAAGCACACCCACAAGACAGCCGCCGACCGGCAAATCATGCCCAGCTGCAGATTTCGCTGCACATTTCACTTTCATGTTTTTCCGATTCCTATGACAGAGGAATCAACCATAATTTTTTAAGGAAGGGAGGGTAAAGTTTTTCCTTGATGTCACAAGACGATGGGTGTGCGTGGTTGCAGGCGAGGGTGTCGCCTAATCTGCTCTCGCACCTACAGGCTCGCTAGCGTATGCTTCCCGGCGCGAGCTCTGCGACAAGCTACGACCAGAGAAATACCTGCATGCATACTCGAACAATCGACAAGTCATGTGCAGCGGAGCGGAAACACGCGCGCGTGCAGCGTACAGGCGTCGTGCCACGCACTGAGGGCCGCGCTGCGAGGATCGTGCGCCGAACGCGAGTGAGATACGGAAAAAGGTTGAAGGCCCGATGCAGTCGCCCCTTAAAATAACGACTGTAACGCGATGCGCTTCCACACGTCGTCTAGGGTTGCTCTAGAAAAATACGTCGTCTAGGGTTGCTCAAACGAGGTTCCAAGCACTTAAAAGCGCTTATATGTCTCAGCTACGTATACAAGCGGCACGTAACGGGGGGATACATTCCATCTCAAACTCAGAGAGAGACTGCGCGGGTAAGACTATATATGTGTGTATATATATATATATATAAAAAAACATATATATATATATATATATATATATCTATATATATATATATATATGTCAGAAGATGATGCAATGGGCCCGGTGAAAATACCGTAGAGCGAACAGACGAGCGGGTAACAAACTAACTTTATTGACGTTTCGGCCTGGGACAGACCTTCGTCAGAATTCTGACGAAGGTCTGTCCCATAAGGCATAAGGCGTGGGTTCGGTCCCCACTCTGGGCGCGTGTTTTTCTTTCTTTCTTTCTTCTGTATATTAAAAAAAATGTTTACCTAATTAACCGTAGTGAAAAAGAAAGAGACTAACCACACCCCTATGCCTCCTTTGGCGTTGTAGACTGCTGCCTATCTTTCTGTATTTCCTCAACGAGCCCCTCATTTCCTTACTATATTATTCTGCGAAAGCCTAGCGAGGGTCTCGGTTCTGGCAGCCTTGATGGCCTAGGTAGCATAAGAGGGCTTCCCGCCAGTACCCCGCTCATGACAGGCTGTAGACGTTGGAGTCACGCCCGGGGGTTGAAAAAGAAGGTCCCCTTCTCCCCGTGTAGTCAGAGTGGCGCTGGCTACCACCCTCAAGCGTCAGATACACTTCTAGTAAATATAAATAGCCCAGAAAGTGAAGGAGAATACAGTCGCCCAGATAGCCGAATTGGTAAGGCATTCGACATGTAATCGAAAGGCGTGGGTTCGTCCCCACTCTGGGCGCGTGTTTTTCTTTCTTTCTTTCTTCTGTATATTAAAAAAATGTTTACCTAATTAACCGTAGTGAAAAAGAAAAGAGACTAACCACACCCTATAGCCTCCTTTGGCGTTTGTAGACTGCTGCCCTATCTTTCTGTATTTCCTCAACGAGCCCCTCATTTCCTTACTATATATAGGATGTATCGGTGGGATGTATATGTATATATATATATCTATCTATATATATATATATATTCTCTCGCTATATTAATATAAGATATATCTATATCTCTCTCTCTCTCATATAGATATATCTCATCGCCTCCTCTCTCTATATATATATATATATAGGGGTGTCGAACCGGAACCGCACGGTTATTTTTTGAGCACGCTGAACCCGAACTGGTACTGAACCGAAAAAATAAAGGTTACTGGCTCACGACGAAACCTTTCGACCACCCGCTGTTGATAATGCGCAGTCAAAGCCATTCGACCTTTTCTTTTCCCGTACCATCAACCTACCCTCTCACGCACATTTCCCTCCCGACCAATCACCACGCCATCACGCTCTCTTTGTAGTCACAACAGGGAAACGGAATGCGCGCCAATGCATCAATGCCATTTTGCAGCTGGTAGCGCGAGCATTGTGCGAGGCTGACCAAACGAAATAATTCTCGGCAGCTTGCAGGCGATATGAAACGACTCTGCCCTTCCCTCGCTGCGACTTTATAAGAGCAATCAGGCTGCAAGAGTGCTTTACTGCGCCGCAGCGAAGGCCCACAGCCGAAGTGTGCAAACGTTTCTTTTTGTATTTTTTTTTTAAAAGGCCGCGCACCTGAAAAGAAAAAGCCCGCTTCTCGGAAGGGATGGAAGATGATGCAGCAGCTTCTTCGGTGGACGACGGCGACGTTCGAGTGACTTGGTGAGGAATTCCATGCGTTCGTCATCCTGCATAATATTACTAAGGAGACGCGCATGAGCTCGAATGCTTGGCGAATGGCAGAAATTTCTTCGGCGAGATACCAAAGTATCGGGTCATTCCGGTCTTTTATGTGCTGCATATGATTGTCAGATGTGATGACTGGTGTGGGATTTTGAGATGTGCAAGAGACAAGGATGGAGGGGGGAGAGGGAAGGGACGGGCTCGGCTCACCCGCTGGTAGAAGCGTAGCTGGCTTGAGAAGAGGACGTGGCCGAACTGACTTCTCCTGAACATCCAGGTGCCAGGGATTGGGTCGAGGAGGTCTTGCGGCCTCCTGTGTGGCTGGGGGTATTGGGGGGTCCAACAACCTCCCATCACGGTTGGGAGGTTGTTGGAGCTGCACATGCTTCTGGTTGGTGCGACCAGATGACATCTGCCAAGCAGTCGATGTTTGCTTTGGAGCGAACTGCCGGGACTTAGATAATTTTCTGCGTTCTTCTGGTTGTGAGGTTTCCAGCTTGTTCCAGAGATTTTTCCTCCGCTCGCATGCGGCTTTGTGGCTATTTTGGTCTCGCTGCTTTTATACGGGGCAGGCGTCGTCAAATGTCGGATGGTTTCCTCCGCAGTGGAAGCAATGGGCGGAGCAACGATGCGGTTCATCCTGTGCGTTGAGCTTGGTTGAGCAGGTGGGGCAGCGTTGGTATGTCGGAGGGTGAGGGCAGTGCAGCTCCCCATGTCCACATTCGCGGCACCTATTGTACTTCAGGGCATTGGATCTCTCAGGTTTGTTGCATCTATACAAGACGCGGCGGAAGAGAACGTTGTGGGGTACATGGGTGGCCTCGAACGTTATTAACACCGACTCAGTCTCTCCCATCATGCGAGCAGACAGGATTGTCGCGTGCCACGATTCAAGACTGTAAAAGCTGGGCGTGAATGACGCCACGACACGAAACCACGGGGTCCGTCACATAGGCTTTCACGGTGTGAATGCATGCTTGAATAGACAACGTGGGTGATAGCTGCTACCTTTCGGACAGTGAATTCATTGGAGGTGTTAAGGTCGGGCCCCTCACTTACTAATTCAAAACCGCCCGGGAACTAGATATCTTCTCACTGGGGTTAGCCTGTTTCCTGATGTGTTTGTTTCCCCACCTACCGAGCTGACCTGAGCGTGAGGGGCGTAAGGAGAAGCCGCGGAGGCTTCCTTGTTATTCGCCCGCTTTTGTTCCACCCGACGAGCGGGCCGGAGACGACGCATACAACGCGTCGGTCACTCCATAATAACTGAAAGCGATATAAGCTTTCGAAGGGGGATTTCCTTGCGTCCTATCGCCACGAGAATCCCCGAACCGGACGGAGCTGAAGGTCGGTCAAGTGGCCAAACCTTGGGTCAAGCATAGGAAGAGGTCACCAGACGTTCTGTCTGTGATAGTTGCACTGCTCAAAGTTGCTGGGCGAAGTTTCCGTTCGTCACGCGTCTGAGCCTGGCGACTCGGCGCTGGGATGCGTCAATAGGCAGGCGACCAGGCTTTGTTAGGCGCTCCGGTGTCTACAAAAGAAACGGAATGTGGGCGCGGGGAGCACAAACATAGGCGTGCACGGTATGACAATACTTTAAGATGTGCCGCCCGAGAGCCGATTCCCGTCGTTAGGACTGCTTTTAGTTGGTTGGTTTTCATTTCTGTTATATTTGTGTTTTGCGGAATACCTCCGGGTTTCTGTATGAGAGTGAGAGAGGTGGGTCACGTGACTATTTGAACCCACCTAGCTTGGTTTGTCACGGTGGCCAATCAGTGGCCTAGTGTGGGCTAATCAATGAGCCATCCTCACTCTCAAGTTGTGACGTCCCTTCTGTGGGCGGGGTTTTGTTGGTAAAACCGAGGTGTTTGATGGTTAGAAGCAAGGGGACGAACGGGAACAGAAACAGAGACAGAGAGATGGAGAGCGGCGAGCTCCAGCTCGACGCGGGCCTTTCCCCACCTCTTGTATGCGATCATGAGCCTTGAAGTTGTAAAACGTAATGTAAATAAAGTGTACATATGTACATTTGAGTTTGCTTGGAGTAGACGTCGTCGGCCATGTGCCGTTGGCCAACGAGCAGCAATCGTCGTTTCATCGGATCATGGCTTCGATCATCGACTTCGGCCGACCGATCCCATTTTGAAGTTTAACTGAGGTCTTGAGAAGGATAACATTCTGGCGGTACCGAACATGGAGGTCCAAAGCCCGCTGCTCGTGTGGTGCAAGTTCGCAGTTGAAGCAATGGCTTGAAGGATTTCGTAGGGTCCCACCTGGGCGCAATTGAAAGTTGGGCGAGTTCTACGTGTAGTCGTTTTAAGCGCTTTTTCCAAAGATGTATCAGGGCGATTGTGAGCGTGTTTGACATTCTGATTACGACGGTCTTCAGTGTTGCGATTGGTGCTGTGGGAACCTTTGACCTGTCTGTCCTCGTAATGGTAATACAGTCACTCACGTCGATGTATTCTTCGATGGCATGAGCGGGTTCTTCAGCGAGGAGAGCGCGTGCTTCGGCTGGAGATGCATCGGCGGCACGTGGTGGCGGCGGCGGCAATCGCGCCGTTGCCATGGCAGCAGATTGAAACTCTATTGTTCCTCATGCATGACTGGCGGGCCCGGACCTTTCTGCGCGCAGGCATTCACATTTCTTCCAAAGTTAACGCGTCAGCCGCGCTATAGGGACCGGGCAGCTGGACGGGTGGCGCCACCACTCGGCGCTCCCCTCGTCAGTGGAATGAGCCGGGCATTGGACTACACAGCCTCCCGTTGTTTTTGTCGTGTTTTCTTCGGTGCTTTGTAATGTTTTGGTGGCGTTGTGAGCAGATATGTGAGATTAAAAAAAGTCTAAACACATGTGTTGGGTTCTTAGATGGCAGTATGACTACGTAAACTTGTCGGACGCGTCTAAAGTTGGGTATCGGCTGCAATGGCATGAGCGCTTTTTGCAGCGATCGCGCTTGGCTCCACCCGCTCTGATTACGAATAAAACTACTATTATAGTATATTTTCTTCTTAAATGCACTCACGGCTACGCAAACTTATTGGATGCTTGTAAGGTTGGGGAAGGGCTACATTGACACGAGCGCTTTTGCAGCGCCTGCGCCTGGCCCCGCGCGATCTGAGTAGGAATCAAACTATTAGCAATATTAAAATTCATTTCTACCACTTCAAATGATCTTCACTGGTTTCAATGAATACGGTTTCCACGCCAGCCTTAGCGCTGGGATACCTCGATACGTGTGCTTTAAATAGAAAGGCACCTGCATACGAGATGGATTACCGTGTAGCCGTAGAAATGTTGTGGTAGTTTACACTTTCTGTCTGTAACCGTGAGCTTTGTACCTTCGGTTTTGGTGAGCGACACTGTGACAGCATGGGAGCCTGAAAGCCGAAGTGGAAAACCCACGTTTCTGCTGGTCATTTTATCAAGAGCCAAAGTTATTCACCAACTCAACAGCCCATGCTACAAACCATCCCTCCTCACCTTCCCGTTTTACCCCCTGCGTAGAATAAAGGCTGGCACCGATAGTTAAAAAAGGTGGCAGTGTTAACGTCAGCCGGTGTTTTTTAATGTTTAAGTATTCTTTACAGAGTACCTAAAAAATCGTGTAATGCCTGGTGAAGACACACCAAAAACGCGCGATTAGTTGCCTCAAATATGGGTGCATGAGCCCGAGTCCTCCACCACAGACACATTTCCGACACACTGGAAAAAGTTTAGATTTGGAGAGGGGCACGGAAGTTCAAAATTAAACAGCAAAATCATCTAATGATTATGATGGTTGAACACAAAGCTTTCTTCGCGCGAAATCAAATGGGAAATGGTCAAAGTCAAAGACGCTGCGACCAAAAGACCAAACTGCGTTGCTGGTCAATTTCGACGCTTAACTAGTCAAAGTTTCAATCCAGAAGGCAACCAAGGGAACCCATACGATAGAGCTTTGCGATAAACCATCATCGTCGTTAGACGGAGGTGTGCATGATTTTTCAAGCGTAGGTGGCAGCTTGTAAACCGACCGCAGCATTCAGTTGTGAAGCTGAGTACAGGTTTCGGGCACCCCTGTCTTGCGTCCTTCAGTCACGCAGGAATTGGTTTTTGAAAAACCATTTACCACTAGCCAGAAACCATTGCAATTCTTGTAAAGCAATGCTTCTCCACGACAAGCAATAACATTCTACTATCATGCGTACTATCATGCGGTATTTATTCTATCAAGAAGGATTCCCGATGACTGTAGTAAGAGAGAGAGAGAGAGAAAAACATCTTTATTTGTCCTGCAAACGCGACGCGGCCTCACGTCGTGTCAGCCGGCCACTCGGCTTCCGTCACCTACTCATGCCTACCCCCGGGTGGGGGTGACACTTTCGGGCGTTGAAGCTCGAGGGCGTCCGACACTTGCTGGACGGCCATGTGTTGTATGACGTAGTCTTTGCACGCCGCCGCACTGACAAGGTACGGCGGGAACGTCTCTGCTGCACTGGCCTCGCTCGGGTGTCTTCTGCAGTCCCACAGGATGTGGGCCGCCGTGGCCCTGTCCTTCTTGCACATCACACACACATCACTGGGGTACACCTCCGGGCATATGTGTTTAGCTATTACTGGAGTCATCAGCGCACGTGTTTGCAGCTGCCTAAACACCACTGCTTCGCGTCGCGTCAGCTTAGGGTGGGTGGGGGGGGTAGCGTCCGGCGGTTAGTCCGGTACCACTCCAGGGTGTCCTTGTAGGTGGTGAGTGGCACCACCTCGTCGTCTTCCTCCGCCGCAAGTTGGGGGCTCGGGCTCGCGCCGCGGCTGGTGAACGCGCGTGCCGCCCGGTCCGCCTCCTCGTTGCGGTTCTCGCCCGTGCTCAACGGGCCGGCGTGCGCCGGGAACCACTTAATAGTCACCGATGATCGTCTGGGGAGTAGGGCCCCGCACACCCTCACAACACTGAGGGAGACACTATTCGTAGCGTAGTGCGAGATCGCCTGTCTAGCGTCACTGATGACTGTGGTGCACTCTGGGTTCGTAAGGGCTAATGCGATCGCCATCTCTTCGGCCTGGTCCGTGCTCTTGGCCCTGACGCTGCCGGCCGTGTACAGCGCCCCGGTGGTGGCTGCTACCACCGCCGCGGCGTACGTGTTGGGCCGGTCCGGGTACTTGGCTACGTCCACGTAGTATGCTCCGGTGTCCGAATATCAGTGGAAAGGGACAGGCTGCCCGGGTCGCGTTGGAGGGCAAGTTCGAATATGTCTTGGCGTTCCGTGAGAAGATGGAAGCTCTTGACGCGGAGGAGCATGGGTTTGGGCTTGGGCGTTTGAAAACTTTTGCTAGGGCATCTTCAATTTGGGCGGCCATGCGTGCACTGACAATTTCAGTTACACGTTCGATGATGCGGTCCTCGGAGAGGGGGGAGGGATGGGCTGGGGAGGGGGGAGTCGCATGAGGGTGTCAACTTGTTTTTTAAGTTCGTTAAGTTGTTTTTGGAAGTGTTGTTGGAATTTTCGAGGGCGGCGGTGAGTGGGTCGGGAGAGGAAGAGCGGTGAGACGGGTTAGGGAGTGGTGGTGTAGGAGCAGGGGGAGGCGCGAGTAATTTAGCTGACCAGCTCACCTGTGGTAGGGAGGCCCGGTAGGGTGTTGGTTGAGCGATGCCTGCGGTGGCGGGAGCGGCGGGAATTCGTGGACATCGGTGCTCGGTCTGCTGGAGGTCTTGGTCAAGTCAAGCGGGCGCTGCTTAGATGGTGGAGGAGTGGGTCGGTAGCGCTTGGGGCAGTCGCGGTGGGCCGTTGAGTGGGTTCCGTCGCACAGCTTGCAGCGAGGAGTGCAGGTGCGTTGCGGTGTCGGATCGGCAGTGCCGCAGCTGTGGCACCGTGGCTTGTCGGGATGCGAGCAGACATCTTGGCGGTGTAAGATATCGGCGCAACATGAGCAGGTTTGGAGGGCTCGGCGGTATGGTCGGCAGCGGATCATTTCGCAGTCAAACTTAATATGGTAAGGAATGCGGGTTCCGGCGAAGGTGAAGAGAGCGGACCTGGTTTTGCCCATAATGCGAGGCATGGATGAGGTACGGGCGGTTCGTAGCCGTGACTTCTATAAGTTGCTCCTAAGTGAGACCCCCAGGGACTCCGTGAATTACGCCACGTGCAGTGCCTGGCGGGGGCTTATGTAGGCGGTGACAGCGTAGGTGGTCTGGCAGAGAGTTAGTTCGGTTATTCTGGAGAGTCGGTCGCCCAGATGGATGTCGGAAGTACCAGCCACGATGAGGTTGGTGTTGAGTAGCGCTTGGAGGGTTACGAGGGTGCGGAAGGTCGAGTCGGGTATGTTACCTGTGGCGGCGAGACCTCGCGCTGGGTCGCTGGTCGACCAGTCGCCGACACGAAGGTCGTCATGTGGGCGGACGACAGTGAGGTAGTGGGTCGGCAGGAAGCGCGGTGGTGGTATGGTACGCACCGCTTTTGAAAGCGTCTCGGTGGCAGGGGTGACGTGGGCGTAGAGAATTTGAATTTTTATCTACACCGCGCACGCGTAGCGCAATCGGTGATGTGCGGCTTCTGTCCGAAACAATTGACCACTTCCTGTTGTCTTGCAGGTGACTCTCCTTCCTCCAAAATTGGTACCTGGAGGTTCCCCTCCGGCGTCTGGGTCTCGCCTTGTCGGTGCCTAATTTATTGTCATTTGGGGAAGTGGGGCTTGGATGGTGCAACGGGGATGTTTGTCGCGCTCTTCACTCTTTTTTTGCCAAATCAGGTCAATTCCCTTGTTGATCAATTGTATCAACCCATTTTTGATCGTTTATTAAAATACCTGTTGTTACAGAAGTATTAAAGTTTTTGGTTTTTAAATTGTTAGCATCACTGTACCCCGTGTTTTCCCACTTCTATTCTCCCTCAGTTTGAAACTAATTCATAAGCTTCTAAAACAAACAAACCACAACCAGACTTGGCCTTTACCCCGGAGTTGGTACGTGCCATTCTTGTTATGGCTCAAACCAACCATCCAACTTTGCTGCAGAGAGAATCCTGGAGCGGTTTTACACTTCGTACAGCCACCACCACCAGGGCACCATCCACTTCCGTACCGAAGCAGAATGTCTCCCGCGACGGGGGGTTGTGATGGTTCCACATGCTATACAAGGTCTGCGGCGCGGGGTATATGATGGGGCTTCTTTAGGCGACCACCATGATCGTCACCTACGTTTGCTGGCGATCTTAATTGTTCCCTGATTGTATCAGCAGCAAGGCAACGATAAGCTGCATGAAGACGAAAGCGCTACCCACCCGAATGCCGACAGTGTTGCTGAGCCTTTTCAATTATGTGCCAAAAAAGGGCGTTTTTACGATTTTAAAGGGGAACCCTCATGTGCCCTATTCTACGAGAGACCGCCGTTGTTATTTTAACGTGAAGACTTTCACCTCTACCCCCCAAGGTTTCTTTCGCGACCGTTGGTGTCAACAGTTAACTCCCGCGTACAAAAAAAAAGTTGCTACCACCGCTAGTAATCGAACCTGGAACGAAAAGAGAAACGGAATTAGAGCCCATCGTCTTGCCGATTGAGCTACAAGCCCACGCGGAGACTGGGGAGACAGACGGTACACTCATCCAGCACATCTCCGGGTATACCCCAGGCATTTTCCCGGAAAGCCATGTGATAGCGTTACGCGACCTCTGACGCCCCCGTGCGCTCCGCCCGCTGCACTTGAAGCGGCCTTTGCCCCACCCACTACTCCTCAAGTCGCCACTCCTTGAGCGCGACCTGCGCGTGCGCTAGGAGTCAAAAAAAGTAAAGGAAGCCAACAGCAACGCATGGCATCTCACTTCTCCTCAGTCTCTGCCGCCGATCTTGTCGCCTCTGTCGGCGGCGGCGGAGAGGAGAAGTGAAATAGTCTAACAAAACGAGTTTGAGCGTGCTTTAATTTTATAAAACGAGTTTTCGCTCATATGCTTCACCAGTACAACTCAACCAACCACCATTCATAGATGTTGCATCTATTTACCCTGGCGAAAAATAACCCTTTGAAGCAATAAAGGGTGTGGTTAATTGGATTTACTTGTGTCTGGTTCACTTTGTGGACCACGTGTGTGGATTCCAGTGCCGTCCGATGGGTAATGATTGTGAGTGTCGTTTACAGCTTCGCTTTCCAAGCACCTTTAAAGCGTGGATTGACACGCGTTATTTTGTTGCTGTTCTTGTCCGTTCAATAAAACGAAGACAGCTCACACTAACGACCAAGACTGGAAGGTAGCGAAGCTGTACGCAACCTCCACGACAATCATGGCTTTTTAAGTCGACGATTGCAGCTGATTTGCCTCTTCTACACTGCCGCTAGGATATTGGCGCCGTCAGTGTTGCTGTAAGTGTGAGCTTCCTTCATTTTTTTTGGAAGTGATGATCATTGGACATCACCTTGGAGTGGCGTGCGCTGTGACGTGCCATCTCGTTTCCAGCAAGCCTTGGCACAATTACGGCGAACGCTGGAGCTTTTTTGGGGCGATCTTGGCCAATCTCCCTGAGTCGGTATGCTTGGCTTAACAGACGTGCACCGGAGACACTGGGCTGTCGTCGCGAGGCACGCACACACGCTCTTTTGAGGGGTCTTAGCCACAAGCGATCCGGTCTGAGAGCAGATACACTCTTGATGATTTACCGCATGTATGTTCGCCCAGTCTTAGAATTTGGGTGCGTTTTCGTTCTCTGGCTCTGCGACCTATAAGCTCTCGCCTTTGGTGAAGCTTGAACGTCAAGCATTGCGCTGCTACTTAGGCCTGTCCCGCTTACGTCCCATTAGGGTGTTGTACTTAGAAGCCAGAGTCCTAACGCTGAACTCCAGGTTCAAATACCTAACAGTAATGCATTCGCAAAGTTCCTTGTGTCCGCCGCTGGCCAGACCACAGGCTGTTTTCCTCCAGCATGCTATGTCGTTTTTTGGTTCTATTGGTCTAGTATCTTGCACCCACAGGTCATTTTTGCCAATTCGTTGCTTACTCCATTAAACACCACCCTCCTTCCAGTTCCCGCCTTGCAGTTCCCATCCACCATAGTAATGATTTTGTTTGATAATATTTTTCCCAAAAAACGCCAAGCTTCTCCCGCCAACATTATAACATTCTCCTGGCTCACCAGTCCGAATACCCATCCCACGTGGTCATTGCAACTGACGCTTCGAAAAAAGACGAAAAGGTTGGGGTGAGTATTTTCTCTCCGACATTGAACTGGTCTTTTTATTGCGATTACCAGATTTTATCCCCATTTTTTATGCAGAATTTCTTGCTCTACTCCTTGCAATCCTGAAACCTTAATCCGGCGAATTGGGACTTCCGTGATGTTACTCACCGACTCCTTGTCCGTGTGCATGGCTCTCTCCTCAGAAACTTTACATCCTATTCTCTCAACTTTTTATTCCTGCGTCCCCACTCACGTGCGGGAGATTCGGCTCGTTTGGCTGCCCGGCCACTGTGGGTTAACCCTCAAAGAAGCCGCTGACAATTAGCTAAAACAGCTTTGGCTTTACCGATCGTCGAGGTTCTCCCCCGTTTTCTTGCGTGTGGTTGGCACGTTATCGCCCCAATACCTGTTCAATCAAGATGCCTCCGATCATGGTCTGAACACTTCTGAACTTGAAACCTCAGGTACCGCTGGAAGAGAAGTTTATGCCAAACTCGCTGTGCGAAGTATTGCTGACTTCTTTTCGTTGTGGTGTGCCG
The DNA here is from genome assembly GCA_013339765.2 of Haemaphysalis longicornis. Classification (NCBI taxonomy): domain Eukaryota; kingdom Metazoa; phylum Arthropoda; class Arachnida; order Ixodida; family Ixodidae; genus Haemaphysalis; species Haemaphysalis longicornis. The sequence continues at coordinate 20,538 of JABSTR010002169.1, forward strand.
CCACTTAATCGGTATTTATATAGGGCAAATCTTATAACATCCCCTTTGTGCCACTTTTTCAAGAAATTCAATCCAGAATTTCTTCTTTCTGGCCGCCGATTGAATCTAACCATCGGAGAAGGCTTTCTTTCTTTCTGGCCGCCGATGGAGATTCCCCTTAACCCTCGGAGAAGGCTTGGACTATAGATTCCCCTTTACTAATGCCGGTTGGACTTTTGTCGTTCGGGGGGACTGAACCGGTGCTTTTGTCGTTCGGGGGGATGTGATAGGGAAGTGTGCTGGGCCGATGTCGCCATACTTCTTTATTCGGAGACTGTGCTCATCTGCCGTGCTATCCAAAACTTACGATTTTTGGAGACAGCTGACTCTGCAGTATAGTTAAAAATATTACGATTAGGTCTGACTTCTCTGCTTTTTTTTTCATACAGTTTTTTTGCTCATACACTTTACACTAGCTGTTTTTTTCGAACTGTTTTTTCTCCTCTCCCATTACACTAGCTCCATCTTTCCTTATGCCTCGCATTATTTTGCCTCATTGTTGCAATGAAAACATAACTCTTCTTGGTCAATCCCCTTAAGTGGGTATGTGCCATTTTTCGGGCCACCACACCACACGAGCGCTCGGCACTTTCCTGGTTATAGGAGGGGGCACGCGCTCATGTGCGCTCGGGGGGCATTTTTCTTTGATGTTTTAACAGCTGACACCAAACTCTAGCGATTTGCTAAACAGCCTCGCTATTACAAATGCCCGCTTCTTTTGCAACAAAGACTGAATATTCTTTAATAAAGCCGAAGAGGCTAACCCTCCTTAATGCCGGGCTTCCTTTTCACATGGCTTGTGTGCATGCAAAATAAATAAACTAGGTATGGGCAAATATTCGGTGTAGTAGAATGGTCGATCAAATGACTTTCTATTCGTTTCTCTTTCCGATACGAATGCAGCTATTTGAATTTTTGGTGTTATTCAGGAATGCAGAATAGGCAGCCAGACGTGAAGCTTTTCGGTCAAACGTTCCGAGATGTCATTCCCTAGGCTTGTCGGAAGACCGCGCCGACGCCGACATTTCGGTATTCAGTGCCCACTGGTTGCCATGCCTAGACGTTCGATGGACTCTCGACCGCTATCAGACTTTCCGTTCAAAAGCGGCATTAAAACGACACCAGCGCCTAAATTGCAGCACCAAGCTGGCGCACATGTACTGCCGGTTCGATAGGGAATTAGCGGAACACTGTTTAAAAAGACGGCCTCTAACATGCCTTTGATTGACTATGACCGTGGCTACTACTGGGTATAATACGCCTTTTTAAGAGAGCTTTTACGTGAAATTGTGCAATAATAATCCGGCTGGCCGAATTTTACTGCCCAATATTACTAGAACTGCGAGTCTGATCGAGACAACTTGGGGGCAGCCGAGTGGAAAAAAAATTGCTGCAGCTGTGAACATATTGCAGCCCCGTGACTAAGCAACGACTGAGTTGTGCGCAGACTGTTACCCAACACTTTCCCTATTATACCTCTTGTTAATTTCTGAGACGTGGTTCCGCGTCCGCACTTGTGCACGTGATGAGGCAGCATCAATTGCAAGGTGCCTTCTGCGGAGCCTAGCAACGCGATTTCCTGAACTACAAAAAAAAACTCTTCCAGCAATGGTCATGCCAGTTGGCCCTCGATACGAAGATATTTGTTGCACGGAAAGGTAGGCAAAAACCGCACTTTCAGGTGTAGCATATCAGCTGGTGCCAGCCCCGGAAGATTGTGCCCTCACATCTCCTGGCCCTGACATGGAGAAGCGCCAGGCTAACACTCTGTAGGATGTTTTTTTTTATTCCGTGAGTTCCAGCCTATGGCAGCAGAGTGCACACAACAGTGTTCTTCTACAAGTTCTAGACTACTTTGGTGCCGCTTTGCTCCCACGATCTCAAAACCCTCTGGAGTTATTGAGGAATCACGGCAGCCGGCTCTTCGTGCGCTAGCCAAGGCGGCACGAAAGTAGCTTTCAATTCCTGCCAATCAGGCGAGGTGTAAGAGGCTGTTCTCGACAGCAGAAAATGTCAGGCGCCGGCAGGAGCTGCATCTCCCAAAGCGTTTTGAAAAACTACGATTTCTCACGAAAACTTGGAAATACAGTATTAGAGTTGTGCATGTTATGTGTGAATAAATACTCGACTGGTGAACGTTTTTTTCGAAATGATGTGCCTACGTGAGTTTTAATTTCTAAACGGGTCAAGATTTCTCTTTTTTTATCTTCGTAATTTCTGATGTGTACGATACGAACTGGTTGATTCAAAATTATTTCGCCAAGTCACTATTCGCTTCGAATTCACTTCGATCCGCAAATTGACTATTAGCCCATCCTTGAAAAACACGTGCGGTCAAATGGAATTTCAAACTACGTCTATGTAATACAAGCCCGGGGGCGTGTTTCCAGACGCTTCGCTGCACAGAGCACCCACGTGACATGTGCGATGTCAGCGCCTGCGCTATTGTTTTGAGCGCCTGCTGAACCCACCGTTCTGACTCTGTAGCCACGACGTAGAGCACTGACTGCTCGCGCTGTCGGTGCGGGTTCGAGCTCCAGCAAGTCTATCTTTTACTTTTTTTCATTGCCTACTTAGTTTCAAATTTGAATTTTTGTAGAACTCAAATCTATGCATCGTTTTTGTTTATAATGGTGATTTGATATGTTTTAGGTCGCTTTAGGTTTGGGGCACAAAAATGACCACGTTGAATTGCCGTTCTCCATCGCGCGAACAGACATGTCACGTGGGTTCTCTGTACAGCGAATTATTCGGAAATACGCAGCCCGGGGCTCTACCAACCGTGCTATTCCCACGCATTGGCAGCCTAGAAAAACAGTTGTCATTGTTGTTCCTTTCTGCAAGGCACTACACGCTTGGGGGATTTTCCAGCAGTCGGGAGTTCTGAGAGGCTAGTGTGCCTGCTTTACAAAATTAACAAAACTATCTGCTCGAAACGTAAAAGTTGTGCAGTAGTTTATTGCGCCTGCCACTTGAACGTAATGGTATGGCGTAGAGAATGTGAACACCAACAGCTCACAAAACAATAACTCCGATGAAGCTGTCGGGTGTGCTAGTCTGCTTTCTGACGTGATTCACGCTGTAAGAAGAAGGAAAATACGCGTACACGCTGTAGCAGAAGAGCAGTCATTCGTGTAGTTCCCGCCTAAAGACAAATAGACAAAAACGAAAACTAAACTACGTGCGAAAACGAAAGCGAAAACTATGTGCGTAGCGAAGGTGAACACCAACAGCTCACAAAACAATGATTCAATTGAAGCTGTGGGGTGTGCTAGTCGGCTTTCTAACGTAATTCGCGCCCTAATAAGAATAAAAGTGTGCGTACATGCTGTAGCAGAAAAGCAGTCAGTCATGCAGTTCGCACCTAAAGACAACTAAACGAAAGGGAAGACATAAAGGGAAATATGACACAGCAGTAAACAAAGTGGTTAAGTATCGCCAGCCTTTCGTCTTCAAAGCAGTTAAGCTTATTTAACAGCCTAACGAAATTTTCGCAACCCTCGTCCCGAGCCCGGACTGACCAAGGTCACTTTCATTTGAGACATAAAGGCTTGTGCCTCAATAATAACGCTTCGGCCAGTGATAAAGCTCCAAATGAAAAAGCATTCTCATATCAAAGCACATTGAAGCACTTTCTGCTTCAATACTCATCACGGTTTCTTCCCGAGCTACAAAACCAGATTTGTAATAGCGTGATCATGAATGGCACTAAGTGTTTTTTTTTATTGCGAGCCAGCCTAGACAATGACGACGACGAAGAAGGACGACGCCATCGCTGCCAACGGAGGCCCACTGGTCCCATCTTCTCATACTTCCAAAGAAATGGCTGCCAACGCCGACTCCCCTGTCTCGCCTGTGCCACATCCTCGGATTTCGAAAGAAGAACTCCAACGCCGGGTCACCGGTACCACCTCCTCTTCCTTCGAAAGGAATGGCTGCCAACTCAGGCTCACCGGTCGTACCTCCTCACACTTCGAAAAGAATGGCTCCCAACGCAGACTCGCCGGTCCCACATCCTCGCTGTTTGAAAGGAAAGGCTGCCAAATCAGGCCTACCGGTCCCACTTCCGGTGACTTTGAAAAAAATGGCTGCCAACTCAGGCTCACCGGTCCCATCTCCTCAGACTTCAAAACGAATGGCTGCCAACGCTGACTCGCTGTCTCGCATGTCCCACATCCTCGGATTTCTAAACGAAGAGCTCCTGACGCTGGGTCTCCGGTACCACCTCATCTTTTATCAAAAGGAATCGCTGCCAACTCAGGCTCACCTGTCCCTCCTTCTCTTCATTCAAAAGGAATTGCTACCAACTCAGGCTCCCCTGTCCAACGTCCTCACACTTCAAAAGGAATGGCTGCCAACTCAGGCTCACCGGTCCCACCTAATGTGACTTCGAAAGGAAAAACTGCCGACGCAGACGCGCATATCCCGCCATCTAGGAGTTTGAAGATTACGGCATTTAAAGACAGTCTGACAACCGGTGGTGCTCACTGGCGCCAGATATTCACTGCCTGTGGCGATGGTGTTTGGTACAGCCATCTTCGTAGCCATCGTGGGACTGGGCGTCTACATCAGCAAGCAGCGAAGTCACCGCGAAATCACCGGTACCCCGTTTTGCTGTCCTGAAGAAGCCGAAGAAATGTATCGATATGTGAACGACAGCGTGGATCCTTGCAAAGACTTCTTCACGTACGTGTGCACAAACCGCAGTGGTGGATCCTCGGAGTTCAGCATAATGCGGTGGAATAAGGTTGTTGTGACGGGAGTGCCACCGGAGGGTACGCAGATGAGCAACGCCGGGCTCTTCCTTAACGCCTACCACAAGTCATGCCTGGAAACCCTTTCACACCATGAACTCTTCTTTACTGACCTGGCCGTGAGTATCGCCGAAAAAATGCGCCAGCTGCTCTTGATGCCAAACACCAGAAACGCCATGGCATACTGCATTACCATGTCTCTTCAATACAAACTTACATCTGTAATTGAAGCAACTAAAGAAACTTTAGACGAGTCGTCTGTCGTTCTGAGTATTCCAGTCCTTCTGTGGTGCAACTCAACTCCGTTGTCAGAACTGGCTCTCAAAGGTGCAGCTCTCGCCCTTAGGAACACACTCAATATGAGTCCGACTGAAGAAGGAGCAATTAAAATTAAGGAGCGACTTTGCACCCGTTATCCAAGTGGACAAATACGTTCCAACGACATCCAATCTTTCAAAGACATTTTCTTCAACGATGTCTGGAGCGTTAATGAGCTGAAAGATGGCTTCCAAATGTTCGGATACCAAGTAACCAATGCAACCAAACTGCAGACATACGGATTGAGTGGAATCAGAGCACTTCGCGCCATTTTCTCGGCACCACAGAATGAAACTGTAGATGCACTAAAGGCGGTTATTCTTCTTTGGAAAAGTGTCGAAAGCGGCCAAAACCAGTTTAATATAACGCCTGGCATGACTTCTTCACTTGTGTTCCAAAGATGCGAAAAAAGCCTTGATGATATGAAAGGACTCGGAGATCTATTAATAGTTCAACTCCTTATACAACCCAACATTGAAGTGAAGGCGACAGCCATATTCACAGCAATCAGAGGTACTGTTTACGAGGACTGCCGATCCAGTACTCTCTTCGCACCGGAGGACCATCCAAGACTCGAAGCCTTCTTGAGGGGCATTTCTCTTCTCACTCCTTCGGAGTATGAGAAATCTCCTGTTGAATTCCCTGTGCCGACCGGCCGTTTTGGTTCGGACTTATTGCAAGGGCGTGCCTATAACTTTGCTGTTTCGCAGAAAAAAAATGCAGACCTAGGAATCTCGATAACGCCCCACAAAAGAGCAAAGTATTTCAGAAGCCCACAATTGCTGTACCTTCCACCGGAACTCTACACACGCTCAATAACAGGCACGTCATTTCGATCGGAGTTAGTCAGCATGACCGTCTTTGGCCGCCTCATGGCAGAGAGCCTCTGGTACCTGGTGCTCAGCGAACACATTTGGGGGTCAAAGACAGTAGCCAATATTGAACGCATGCTGGACTGCTTCGTTTCAAATTACACAACCCCTGACCAAGGAAGGAAAACCGGAAACCGAATAGACGAGCTAAGGCGTGCACGCCGTGCCGTGGCTGTCGATGCACTCAGCTTGGCATCCATTACGAGAGCACTGAGTGGGCCAGACTGGCGCACATCCAAGCTTGCATGGAGCCTGTGGCACCTCTCTCACGGCCAGCTCTTTCTACATTCTCACCACGTTCTACCGCTGCCCGGATGCGGGGTCTCCGAGTGTGGTGGGCCCAACCAACGCACCGTTTAAGGAGCTGGATGACTTTGCAAGGACGTTTCACTGTTCGCCAGGAGCTCCGATGGCGCCCAAGGCTCGCTGCTCGCGTTCGTCCACGCATAAGTTGGACGAATGAACCTGCCTTTGAGGTGCCTTTTTCTATTTGTTTTACGGTCCGCTTGCACTTATGGGTGGTGTCTGTGTCCGGTGTTTCAGTTGTGGAAAAATCTTTCCCAGATGAGATTTTGCGAAACTACGTGACGGTGGCTAGCCCTGTTTTAGAGAATAAACGTTTGTGGCCAGCATCGATTGGAGCCGGCAAACGTTGCCACAATCGATTTACTGTTGCACGGTACTTTTGAATTACCTGCCTGTGGGTCCGAAGACGTCCGGGAGAGTATTTAAAAGGAAATGATTTCTCTGTTTTTCGTGGACGGCGTTGTTTCGCGTTTGTGTCACAAGTAATCCTCCTCCATCAGTACCGCTTACTTAAGTAGTTTGCTAAGTTGCTACGCTGGTATTGCGCAGACATTCGAAATATTTGTGGAAAAGTGGTAAATAATATTGGTGGCCGGTTTGAATGATTCAGAGAAGGTGTTTCGAGAGATGACCAGGTCTTTATTCTGTCGCTGAACTCAGACCTTCCTCAGTAGTCGTTGGAGGAGATGATGATGATCACTTACAGATGATAGTGGCGATGGGTGCACGGATATGCGGAGCAGCTGGAACACAACCCGCTCGATGTTCAACAGTCCGTGTGATGATGGTGATGTTGCCTACGGGCATTAATGACTGGCAATGACGTGCCAATGCTCAGAGTATTGAAATTGGGTATTCCCTCGTCTCATTTGCTGTCATCAAAGTTCAGATTGCTTCTGTAGAGAGCTTTCTGCGCCATCGGTTCCTCTAAAAGCAGCTCTGACACTGTGTGCATTGACCACAAACGTGACCGCTGCTGCTCAGTATGGGGGCAGCGAGCAAGGCGCGCTGGCTGTATACGCTGCTACGTGCATGCCGGTGATTCCAATAGGAACACTCCACGTACGCTAGAGACAGGCGTACCCGTGGCAGGCGCGAATATTTACTGCGAATCTGGAGGATTCAGTCAATGAACCTCGGCGATGCGCCTCCCGTCTGGCGCTGTCTGGGGTCATGGCACAAGTTTTGACTGACCCACGCGTTGAAGACTGTAAACAGCTTTCTGTTCAGCCGTAAACAGCTTTCTGCGAAAACGCCCCGCAACTGTTGCTGTAGTAGTGGTGTTCTTGTAGGAGTTGTTTGGTCAAGAGTATGGCCGCAGATGACAAGAGTATGACCGCAAAACACATATATGATCCCACGGTATTGGAACGCTGATCTGCACACTAACTGTCATGTGCTCGACCAGCTGTGCTATCATATTTTTATTTGTCTATCTGTGAAATCTCGGAAGGTTTCCCAGAGTAGAACAAAAGGTGTCGTTGTTGTTCCTCTTCGTGGCACATGCACACCCGGAGTTTGTCCAGCAGTCAGATGTTTTCCGTAAAAAGCACCCCTTCACAAAACTTAAGCTATCTACGGCTTATAAATGCAAAAGTTTTAGAATAGTACGTGCCGCGGAAAGCGTGAACGTGACGCGGACATTAGTAGGATAGACTCACACCAGCTACGTAGAGCCCTCACGCGTATTTGCAAATGCTTCGCTGCACAGCATCATTCGTGACATGCATCTTTGGACGATGCAGAGCGTTAATTAAACTCGGTTATAGGCGACGTCCCTAACCCAAACGGACCCAAAACCTACCGAATCAAAAATGGTAATAAAAACAACACATAGAATTTAGCTTAGAAAAAAATTGCAATGTATGTATGTATGTATGTATCAATCTTTATTAACAAAATGGGTGGCCAGTGGGCTAACAAACAAAAAAAAACTGCCCCCACCTTCCCGAAGGGGATCGTGCGGAAATGCGAATGCATTGGGTGCATCGATGAGTGCGCTGCGGCAAGCAGTAACGGAGAGAGGCGTGCGCTCCACTGCATTTATATACATTTTCCGAGCGCAGCGAGCGGAGAGAGGGTACGCGGAGAGGAGAGAGAGACCCGCGCAACACGCCCGCCCCGCGCGCGAGCTCTCTCTCCCGCCGAGCTCCGCGATGCGAGCGCCCTCACACGCCCGAGCGCGCTCCTCCTCTCCACTCAGTCTCCGCTACTCCGCCCGAGCTCCGCGATGCGAGCGCCCTCACACGCCCGAGCGCGCTCCTCCTCTCCCCTTGCCCTCCGCTACTCCCGCCCGAGCTACCACCTGCTCCGGTTGCTAGGCGCGCCACAGCTGTTGCTAGGGGCGAGGACGAGCGCGGAGAGATAACACCTGCGGGCGCACGCCGACGTAGCACGACAACCCCCGACTAAGAAATGCATTCGCATTTAAAAGGGGGGGGATGGAACGGGCTGTAGGGCTCCTCTAGGCCCTAAATTCTTCAGGCTACGCCTTACTCTGTCGAACTCCCCCAAGCCCCAAGAGAGCAATCTCTTCTTGGCATGACTATGATTTGTGGGCGTCGTCCACACTTCGTACGATGGTACCTGTTGGGCGTGTCGGGCTCGTAGTTCATGGATGCCCCCGTAGTCCCACAAGAGGTGTCCAATGTCTTGCTTGACTGTGGAGTCGTTGCAGTACGGGCAGTGTTACGGTGGGTTGATGAGAGAGGCGAAACACTTGTGTCTTTTTAGGTTGCTACGTGCTGCCACTTTAAAGACAGAGCGCCACTTGCGCAGCACATCTTCGATAAGGGTCGCCCCTGTTCGAGCCTTCTAGATTCGAGCTTTCGAGCCTTGCACCGAGACCACCCGAACGATGTCTCGGTGCAAGACTTCTAACTTGAACCTTTGTGCCTTGGTTAGGTAAATGGCCATGGCTCCAGAGAACGCCTTAGCTATGAGTACCGTGGTAAGGAGCGTTCGCAGTACTTCGATGCAAGCCACGCCGAAGCGGCTGCCGATCCTCTGTACTACGTGAAGTATCGACTTCCATGACTTTCACAGCTGTGATAGCCATTCGTTGAGAAAATTGCACTAAAAAAACCATACCCGCTGGTACTCGCAACCAGACCGCCAGCACCAGTTTCCAGAACTCTTCCTCGATGCCACAGAGAACAAACAGCGGGCCCGTTTTAGCAGGAGCTGAACAAAATCCGCAGGGACATCAAACATGTCACATTGGGGCGCAGAGGAGTGGGAATCGTTTTGGAAACAGAGGAGTGAGGAGTGAACCGAGGAGCGAATCGTTTGGAAACACTAAAAACCCTGCCACTGGCGAAGCTGTGGCATGTACCAGTCTCCTTGCTTGCTGGCGTAACTTGCGTCGTAATAAAAAAATGGATTGATTAAAACGTCTTTATTCAAAACAATATTCAAAATTATTCAAAATCGCTGACCCGCCAACTTTGAGCCCTTACCCGCGGGCGCAGAAGTCTCCTGAAACGATGCGACGGTGAGGCAGGTGTTGCACGACAACCCCCTAAATACAGTCGAATCCACTTATAACGATACGGCTTATAACAATATATCGGATATAACGATGGACAACGATTGCACCGTCTAATTTTGTATGCTTTCTATGATAAAATAACCCGCTTATTACGATGCTCCCGAGCCCCGATATCGGATTATAGCGATTGAATCCGCGTTACCGCGCGCGCAGCGAAAATGCGAGCTGCCGCCGGCGCTGGTCGCCGGCACTCGGCGCCGACAGCACGCGACGCGCCTTGAATCCCGTCCACCCCTCAGAAAACAGTCAACTGCGCCGCAAGCGAGAGGAGGAGCAGCTTTCTTCCTGACTCTCCCTCCCGGAGCCGCTGCTTCGGCCTCGTCCGCGCGTCCGGACGAACCAACGTTCGGCTGGTTCGGCCAGTTCGGCTCGCACTGCTCGCAGCTCGGAAGTTTCCCTCGCCTTTTTGCGCGCCGAACTAGTGCTTTTTTTTTTCCGCATCTGCCTCCGTTCAACGTTTCAACCAGTTTCACTGCGGAGTCGGACTGAACGTTCGGACGCCATGGCCGATTCGGCTGCGGCGCTGCGGCGAGCAGCTAATTGCCTGGAGCAATTATTTGCTCTCGAAAAAGATGTGCGTCAGCTTCGCGTGAAGCAGTCAAAGCTGACTGACTATGGCTTTTCTGCAAACGAGTAGTGGACCACTTACCTCACTTGCATGCTAATAAATGTTTTGATCTCTCTTGTGGCTTTTTTTTTTCTCGACCCGCTTATAACGAATATCGGTTATAACGATGGGATTTTCTTGCACTGTTATCGTTTAAGTGACTAGACTGTACACCGATATTTACCACACCTCCATGGGTAAGCCTTGGGATTTGATTTCTGCCCAATGCTCTGCATGTTTACCGCAACGCGAACGAATTAGAAAATTCCCCCGCATTTTCCCCGAGGGGGAGAATGTGAAAGTGCGAATGACGGTTGTCGGCCCGATTGCGGCGCTTGCGCTCGGCCCCCGCAGCCCC
>JABSTR010002170.1:0-55000 GCA_013339765.2 Haemaphysalis longicornis
AAACTAGGTTTGTAAGCTCTACCTAATTTGCGTCTGCTTGGGCCAGCCTACGCGCCAATCGGAGTGCTGCGCCCACGGACTGGCAAAGGTGGCGGCTGCAGTCACGATGTTGCATAATTTTCAACAGCAAATTGACAGAAGGTCGCATGGGCATTCTCCTTTTCCAATTATGTAGATATTTGAGCGAAGTTTACGCAAAAAGTGGTGTCAGTATGATTCTAACGACACAATGAACGTGTTTGAATGAACCAAACTTGTGTTTCGTCTTCACGCTTGGTCCTTAAAGGGACACTGAAGTATTGTTGAACATTGCGGGATTACTGGCGACGAAGTCTGGAGTCTCTAGGCCATGTTTCGACCACTCTCGCTGCGTTACGCGACTTTATTCAACGAAAAATCAATCAACAAAAGAATGTTGTCCTCTTCTCCGCTTTCTCCTTCCGATTTCTATGACGTTCGCATGACGTCAAAAAAGGTGGCTTGGCTTCACTGCGCTACTGCACGGCTCGCCGACCCTGCGACATAATCAGTCGGCCCCAGCGTTTTAGTCGGCCGGCCGCCAGCGGGCCGTCGCAATAGGTTCGCTTAATTGAAACTGTGCGACTACATAATTTCCGTCTGGAGAATTGCTTTTAGTTTGTTAGTTTGTATAGTGTATCAAGTTCCAAGCCCAAGTAGTCCACACAAGTGCACATGCCACGCGTCGCTGACTGGTACGATAGTAGAAAAATCTAGGCCAACTGAGGGCGGGAGAAAGTAGTCGAAGTTATATAGGTACCAAGGAAATGGAATCAACCTAAACTTTTACCGTACAGCGTAAAACCAGGTGTGGGAAGCAACTTTTTTTTGCGCTGAGTGAACAAGAACAGTGGTCAGCGCACGACCACTCATCTGCGAAAGCCTTTCCGTCTAGAAATGCTGCAGCCGCTAGACATGAGATATTGTGGGAATCTGAGGGACGCTTACTGCACTAGCCCTATAGAAGAATATTCATCTAAGCTGCATTAATACTAAATAAGAATGTAAAGTGGCTACACATTATATGACTTTATATTTCCGAGCTGGCAGCGCTGGGCCGTGGCTGAGTAGTCAGGAGTGTTACGTATGTTGTTTTTCAAGTCGTAAGTTGGAATCCCTGAGAGTGCAAGCCTTTTTTTTAAAGCGGCTCTTCGCTTTATTATTGACTTGTATACAGCAGAATGCTACTTGTTGTATTTCGTTCCTTCCACAAGTGATTCGTGAACAAAGACAGCAAGTCACACCAACCTACATAATTCCGCCTTAGGACTCTTTATATGGATGGCTGTCGTTTTCAAGAAAGAGTTTGTCTCCTCGCATGCGATACTTCATGTAACCGCAGCTAGAATTTTTTCCGTGGTTCAAAACTGGGATTAGCCCAAGCTTGTCAAGTAAAAGTTCGGTTTTCGGAACTACAGCCCGCGAGGAGCGTTACACAATTGCTGAGCAAGACTACTCATGTTTATTGGTTCGGAGGGAAATCGGAAGGCAAGGGTGCACTGCGGATCTTGTTTGTGCGCAGTCACGAGGGTACAGCTGCATGAAACCCATTGCGAAGATGGGAATGCGGGGGCGAAGTGAGTAGGATAGAAATATGAAAAGTATGCAGAGTTTAGAAATCCCGTAGGGCCGGTTGTAGCAGTACTTGTCACTTGCAGGCCACGAGAGCCGCCGAAGGCACAAAACGCCTGAGCCGCGCACAGCGCAGCCCATTTCGTCAACACCAGTCCTGTGGCGCTTCAAAGCGCTTTCGCAGCTTGTTTTGATGGGCGCAGCGCCAGTACGTTTCCTTCCCGCTATCCCTATCATCGCAACATTCCCCTTGGAATGAACGATTAGACATTTTCACTTCAGAAGCCGCGGCCGCCGCAAAGTGGTTCGGGGTCGGCGGCCAAGAGCGGGTCAATGGGCGCTTCGGTCGGTGCGAAGAACCGCACGTCGCTTGCTTGACCTTGACCTAGACTAGGTGCTTTCTTGAAGTTCAGACGAACGCTGCGAGGGTTTTCTTGTGTATGTACCTGGAGTATAACTTTAGCTTAAAACTACGATCAATTGTTGTTAGCCATCTCATCATCACTCATCATCCATCATCATCACATCATCAGCCCTCTATCTGCGGCCACGGCAGGGAAAAGGCTCTCCAGTATTCTCCAATTACCCCGGTCCTGTCCCAACTGTGACCAATTTATCTCTGCAACTTCTTGATCTCATCCGGCCCATCTAACTTTATGGCCCCCCCTGCAACGCTTGCCTTCTCTAGGGATTCCACTCTGCTACCTTATGACCAAACAGTTATCTTGCCTGCGCATTACATGCCCTGCCCACGTCCATTTTCTTCTTAATTTCTACTAGTATGTCCTTAACACGTGTTTGTTTCCTGTCCCACTCCGCTCCTTTCTTGTCCGTTAATGTTACAAATACAACCTAGTCATTTTCCGCTCTTATTGCCCTCTGAGGTCGTTCTCAATTTAGTTGAACCCTCTTAGTGAGCCTCCAAGTTTTCTGCCCCGTAGGTGAGGTACCGGTAGATGCAGCTGTATACACTTTCTTCCTTCAGCGACAAGTGGTAGGCTGCTATTCATTATCTGAAGAATGTCTGCGGCATGCACTCCACCCCATTCTGATCCTTCTAATTATCTCTGCCTCATGGTTGGGATCTAGGGTCACAACGTGGCCTAAGTAGATATATTCTTTTACCACTTCCACTACCCTCTCCCCATATCCCAAACTGCTGTGCTGTCCCGAGGGTTATTGATCATTACTTTAGTTTTCCTGCATATTAATTTTCAGGCCCACGGTTCTACTCTGTTTCGTCTAGTGCGGAAAGCATGCTTTGCAACTCGTCCCCCGAGTTACTTAGCAAGGCAACGTCATCAGCAAATCTGAGGTTACTGAGGTATTCTCCATTAACCCTTACTCCCACCTGTTCCCAATCCAACGTTCTGAATACTTCTTGTAAACATGCTTTGAATAACATTGGAGAGGATTGTGTCTCCTTGTCTGACGCCCTTCCTTATAGGTATTTTACTGCTCTCCTTATGGAGGATGATGGTAGCTGTAGATCCATTGTAGATATTCTCAGTATTTTACATAATGCTCATCTACCCCCTGGTTCCGTAATGCCTGAATGACTGCTAGGGGTTTCGACCGAGTCAAATTCTTTCTCATAATCTATGAAGGGTATATATAGGGGTTCAGTATACTCAGCGCACTTTCTATATCACCTGATTTATCTTGTGAATATGGTCCATTGTTGAATAACCTTTACGGAACCCTGCTTGTTCTTTAGGTTGACTGAAATCTAAGGTTGCAGAAATTCTGTTAGCGATTACCTTGGTAAGTACCTTGTAGATGACTGACAGTAAGCTGATCGGCCTGTAAGTTTTTCAGGTCCTTCATGTCACCTTTCTTATGGATTAGGATGATGTTCGCGTTCTTCCAAGATTCCGGTACACTTGCGGTAATTAGGCATTGTGTGTACAGGTTGCCAGTTTTCAAGTACAATTTCTCCGCCATCCTTCAAGAGGTCTGCTGTTATCTGATCCTCACCAGGTGTTTTGCCACCCTTTCATTTCTTTCAAGCCTTCCTTACTTCTTCGGTCGTTACTGGTGGGATGTCTATCTCCTCTGAACTACTTTCTCGTTCGGCATTATCCTGGATGTCCCGGCTACTGTACAGATCCCTATAGAACTCCTCGGCCACTGTGACTATGTTATCCCTATTGTGATGACATTGCCTTGCTTATCATTAAGTGCATACATCTGATTTTTCCCCACTCCAAGATCGCCTCTTCACTACTTTCCGGCTACCTCGTCTTTACAGCGTATTCGATGCTCTCCATATTATACTTCCATATGTTCAGCTGTCTTACGCTTATTATTAACTTCGAAAGCTCCACTAGTTCTATTCTGTCAGCTGGGGTGGAGATTGTCACTGGTTTGCCGTTTCCTAATTAGATCTTTCGTCTCCTGGGAAAGTTTACCAGTATCCTGTCCTAGCCATCGTGCCCCCGACTTCTACTGCACACTCCGTGATAATGCGTGTAAGGTTGTCGCTGGCTTCCTGTGTCGTAAGCTCGGCTTCCTCGGTAAGAGCTGAATATCGGTTCTGCAGCGCGATCCTGAATTCTTCTACTTTACGCCTTACTGTTAGCTCATTAATCGGCTTCTTTCGTACTAGGTTGTTATGGTTCCTCCTCAGATCTAGCTTAATTCGAGATCTTACCATACGATGGTCACTACACCTTACCCTTCCTAGCACTTCCACATCCTTCACGAGAAGAAGGTATTCTTTATGCGTAGGTTATTCCGTTCTGCAAACTCAACTAGTAGGTCCCCCCTGCTATTTCTACACCCCAGACCATAGTTCCCAACTGCCTTGTCTCCAGCCTGATTCTTGCCTACTTTAGCATTGAAATCTCCCATAACTACGGTATACTGTGTTTTTACTTTAGTCATTGCCGATTCCACATCTTCATAGCAGCGTTCCACTACCTGGTCGTCATGGCTGGATGTGGGGCATAGCCCTGTACCACCTTGAGCTTGTACCTCTTATTGAGGCCTAGTTACAAGACCTGCTGCCCTTTCGTTAATTGCTATAGTATTCTTCTATGTTGCCAGCTATGCTTTTATTGACTAGAAATACCACTCCCAGTTCTCTTCTGTCCTCTAGACCATGGTAACATAGGACGTGTCCATTTTTCAGCACGTAAAGGCTTCCCTGTTCTCCTAACCTCACTAATCCCCATGACATCCCATTTGATGCCTTTTAATTCCTCGAACAACACCTCTAGACTCGCTTCACTAGATAAGGTTCTCGCGTTAAATGTGGCCAGGTTCAGATTCCAATGACGGCCTGTCCAGGTTCAGGTATTCTTACCCTCTGTTGCGTCACAGGTCTGACCGCCGCCGTGGTCAGTTGCTTCGCAGCAAGTGGAGACTGAGGGCTGTGGGTTAATTGGCGTATTCGTATAGTGGTTAGTACCTTGCGTTGTCTTGTTAGCCGAGTTCATTAAACGAAAGCATCTGTAGGGAGCCCTCATATTATTGAAACAGGCCGGGGTTGCAAACGGAAACCACTTTTGGTCGAAATACGCACTAAGCAGAGAGATTTCACATCAGCCTGGTGCAGTACCTTAAAGGCGCCGCGCAGACAAAATGCAAGTTTGTTTATACGAAAGATTTTGTGTTATAGTGCCCCCAGCATTTGCCCGGAGGCAAACGATGCATTATTCACCGATGAATTAATTAATATATGTTAACATTCTGATTCCGCGGCCGAATCGTGTGTTTTAATGACGTCTGCATTGACATCACAAGAACAAGTCTTCAAGCTGAACCTAGTGTGCTGCGGAGCCTTGCTTACCGTTAGCCAACCTAGATGGCAACACCATACCGTGGCGTGCCGTTCTCTGCCTTTATTTTGTTTTTAACCGTATTAGTACCTCGCTTCTTTTTGCTAAGTTAGCAAATAATCGTTTCGTGAAACATGGTGTTCGCTAGACGTAGACACTGTCGCTTACGCCAGTCGGCCAGTGCTGTCTGAGACAACCTCTAAGGGTCGCACTGCTGTGCAGCTAAAACAAGCATAGTGCGCTCAGCACCAACAGCAGTACGCATCGAAACTTCTATGTTTACGTAGACTTTCGTAACTTCCACTGGTCACCGCACCATTCTTAATGCTACAAAATCAATGTGCCCTAAATATAACCTCAAATAGCTCGTTGGGCAAGCTTATACCCCCTGCCTAATTTGCGTTTGCTTTTGCCTGCTTGAGCCAATCGCAGAGCTGGCACGTATGTCATCATAGGTTCTGTTGCAGGAAATGAGCTCGTGGGTCGCATAACCATTCCCTTTATTCCCTATTATATATCTTATTTGAGATAAGTTTACGCTCAAAGTGGTGTCAGTATGATTCTAACGAGGAAATCTTTCAAATCAACCAAAGTTGTGTTTTGTTTGCATGGCTCCTTTAAGACCAGATGCATAAATATACAGGTCATAAAAGGCGCACATTTTATGGCTGGCTACGCTGGTGTCGCGTGAGGTTAGAGTATTCGTTATGACCTGTTGGTCCTCAGAAAATCAGGACAACGCGGAAAAGCCAGCTTGCGGAGTCATGTACTTGTTAGCATCTCCCTTTCTTCTGTGCCGAGCGTTCTATACTCTCCTCAACAGGCATCTGCCGTGGGACGCGCGGTCTATCGCGGTCACCACGGCCTTCTTCGCCGGCATCTCCGTGGCCATCATCGGAGGCATTGCAGTGCTTGGAGTGGTGGGCGGAAAGATGGGTGAGTAACACACCAGCTGTCGTAAAAAGAAACTGCCTTTGTTTCACGTGATAAGTCCGAGATAGCGCGAGAGTGGGGTGCTCCCTACTCCTTCGGTGATTCTTGGCTCTTGATTTAGCAACGTTCTTGTTACGCTGAAAGTCTTTCGTAGATGCAAAAATCAAAGGTCCCTTCTTTGAGAGGCGAGATAGATGCCACAAGAGACGAGACTGGTTCACCCAGTAGTGCTGTTTGGCCAAGCTGCGGCATGAGAACATCGTTCTACGTCTACGAGCTTATCTAGGGTGTTGTGTCACCCATAGCCATGGAGTGGCCAGTTGAGGGTTGTATTTATATGCCTATTGCAAATTTGTTGCCTTTCCATGATACATTGGCATTTTTGATCTTCATTTTGTCTGTCTCCATTTAGACATCTTAAGAATGGGGGCAACGTGGGTAATGCGACTGATTATGAAGCCTTGTACCAATAGAGAAGGTGGTCTTTTTTCAGACAACTGGTGCTTGTTAGCGACTCTCGCGATGTTCTTTCGGAATAATCCGGCGCTGGGTTGTAAGGAGTGAATCGTGGCCGTATTAATTCTTCCCTCTTAGATACGGAGACCAAAGTACCCCATGAAATTCACTGGGGCATTTCTTTTCCTTGGAGGTACAATTTGATGCTTGGTCATTTTTCACTTGGAGCCCTGCCCTTGCTGGACTGTAAAAAAGTGTTTCAGTCTTCTGTGGACTCGCGGAGTGACGTAGTTGAATAGAGTGGTACATGCTTGCGGTCGCCATCGCTGGCTCCAGAGGTCAAAATATTAATGAGTTCTGCAGGAAAGCTGTGTCTATTTCAGGAAATTGGCTGAGAAGCGGAGGTAACTTAATCATTGCCACATTGAATAAGATTGGGAAAAGAAAGGAGCCTTCCAAGATTAATAATGAAGATGGGGTCAAGTCTGACATTATTCATATGGATAACGTCAGACCTCACCCTTCCAACTACGACTGTGGCAGTGCGGTCGCCGAGAAACATGACGACACAGTTGGAAGTTTTCACGCTATGTCGAGGTTGCTCAGATTGCAAAGGATGGCGGAATGATTGACGCAGTCAAAAGCCTTGGTGAGGACCAGGTTTATGAAGAGTGTGCTATTAAGTGGGGGTACGTGCTGTGGTTATCAAATATCTGGTGCGGGAGTTATAGAATGACATTCTGCATCGATAGGAACCGCTGAAATTCCAGCATGATGTGAGAACAGACACTGTTAGTTTCAATGTAGTATTTTAGGCGACTTAGTACGACGTCCTCGAATAGTTTTCTTAGAGAGGATGTAAGCGGTGTTGCGCCCAGCTCCTCAAATGTGAGGGTATTCCATGCGTTTAATAATAGAGCACTGTCTGCAGTTTTCCAAGAGGGAAATAAGTTGCCTCCGTCCCAAATTATGTTCATGGGGGTAGCCAATGCTACTATTGAGACGCTGTCCAGGTTGGCCGGGGTACTGTTAGTGATACCGTGTGGCTCTTGGGCGGACCTTATGGTAGCCTCATGATAGCCTCCTGCCCGGCCGCCGTGGTTACGAGTCTGTCCAATTCTCACGTTTGTTGCCCGTGTAAGCAGGTTATGGATATTTATGTCTAATAATATATATTTATAAGCCCTCAGGCGTACATTATACATACGCCGAATGGTAGGGTACTCATGCACTTCCCGTTGTATTTATTTACAGAGGGCGGTCGGGAAACCTAGGGGCTATGGAGTCATATTCGGAGATACACGCAAAGCGAAGGAGGGCAGCTTTGCTAATCACACCGCTGTCATACTGGCTGGTAATTTAATTTGATATCAAATAATTTTATATAGTTTATATACCAACCACTTTCAAATTGGAATAATATTATAGGGTGATGAAATCGTTGTTCGTTACCTCGAAGTTCTTTACAGAGTGTTTGGCCTTCAGAACGAACTCTCACACATTTTAAGAGGTAGGTTATTGCAAAAACACGAAACACTCAGCCAAAAAGTAAACACTGGCGCAAACTAGTTGGCATCCCCTTATATTTTTAATGGGCGTGGGTAGTTAGCTTGTTTGTCAATGAAATGAGGAACCAACTACTGCAAGGGGGAAGTGTTACTGCATTCGATTTCACACGCTGCGTGGCGCACTGTGAATGTTGCATAGTTTTCAACCAATCAGTCTGGTGAGGTCATGTCGCTCACCGACACTTCGGCGGATGTTGCTCAAGGGACACGATAATAACTGTTGGGGCCTTGGAAGGGACATTTTCATCGCCTTCATGCTCAGTTCGAACCGTCTCGATACGCCTGGTAACTGAAGGCCTTGCTGCAATCAGGGAAATAGATGGTCAATATTCGCTTATCTTTCACAACAGGTAAACAAACAAGTGGTTTACGTGAACGTCTATTGTGGCTGCATCGCGGCTACGGTAAACATTACAACGCGGAAGCGGAAACACCAAATTCAGACTCCAATAAATAATATATTTGGCTTCAGTTCTTTCTGAAGATGCTTTTGCAGCACATTTTGCAGCCTACCAATGCAGGGAACACATCCCAAATCAATATTAATTGCCTGGTCGTGAGCTCCGTCAGTTGACAGTACCAGTGAAATTCGCCATCAGCGTGCCGAAAAACGTGCCGCGCCCTGGGAACCAGCCGGTTCTGGGTGACGTTGCGTAGCGCTTTCCGGAACCGGAAACATCTCCGGCGCCACTGGTGTTGGTTCTCCCGTTCGACCAGACCGCGGGTCTCTCGATGGCATCGTAAACTTTGACAAATTGCCAAAATATTACGGCTACATTAAAAAAACACTAATGCAAGGCCAACATCATAAACAGAAACGAAGTCAAATGTAACAAAGTTCAAAATTAAACCGAATAAATGGCATACAATTACATGAATTTTCAAATTACTTTACTAACTTCCCGCGGCCCCGTGGCTGCCGCAAGTTCGGGGCACCAAGGCAGACAGCGTGCGACCACCGCAGACGATGCAGATAACGCGTGTCCCAAGGAACCATGGATGTCCATGGAACGCCCGGAAAACAGCCGAACATCCAATGCCAAGCTTGGGCGGCCACTGTACGTCCTGTGTACGTCCTTACTCGGATTTACTTTTGTAGACGTACAGTGAACATCCAGCAGCGACTGTACAAAGGATATACATTCCGTATGTCCGAGGGACATGCTTCCTTGGACGTACAAAGTTACAGCGAATCGTGAAATAATTGCGTGAATTGAATATAAAAGGAAGAACAAAAATATACTCCACGTTCCAATTAAAAAGATTTTCTATATCAACAATTTCAATTTTCATTTGCATGTCAGCAAAATTAAGCCTAATTTTTATACATTTTTGAGCCCCTAAAGGACTCAAACGGTGATCGCTTGGGGGAAGGTATACAGTAAATCCCGCTTTTATCGAACAGCGCGAGGATTGTAAGTAGTTCGATATAGCAAAATTCAATGCAGAAAGTGAAGCAAAAAAAAAAACTATTATGAGAGCTATCTTGCCGACGGAGTCACGAGCTAACGCTGAGCTCTTCAGCTTGATACGACACTTTCTGGGAAAGAAAACAATAATTTATTGGGGCGGAAGAACTGCGTGAGTGTAGCCGGCTTCTTGGAGCGCAACGCGTTGCTGGTGACTGCGTGCTCCACGGTATCTAAACAGTCGACAAGCACAAGACCGCGGCCCTCAATCGCACTGCAGTATCGCCCGTAGCAAGGCACGGAAGCGGGCGGCTTCGCTCGTGCTCGTAAGCGGTACGGAGTACCTCGGCGGTCTTCGACAGAGCTGAGACAAAGCAATGGATACAAGCGAAATAACGGGCGAACCCGTGAACCGAGCCAGTGCGCGCAGCGAGTGGCTCGGACACACGCGGATTTAGGTTCGGTGACACCGCAGCCCGCAGCGCCCAATGTGGGCGCTTTCGGATCCAACGGCATGCATGGTGGAGCCACAGAAAAGAGAGGGGGGAGTGGTACACTCTGCCACGGCCGTTTGGACGCGCCCGAGCTCGGCGCGTAGCAAGCGACACCCGCGCCACGAGCGCACGATGTATGGGGAAAAGCCTAGCCGCATGGCCTAAGGAGGACAAAAATCTCGGCACGGGAGAGTTCGGTATATACCCAGTGTGAGCAAAATCGCGTTCGATATAAAAAAGTTTTAAATGCATGTAATTTTTACCAGAATTATACAATGGTTCGATATAGGCAATAATTCGATATATCCGTGTTGGGTATAAGCGGGCTTTACTGTATAAGCGTTGAGATTGAGAACAGCTAACGAAACTTGGGCAGCAAGAATACGTGTTAATGTATTCTTAGAGAGTTATAGCAGAGCGGAGAACCGGCCCCGTACGGTACTTGGTACAAGTGCGCATGCGCACAAGCAGTTTTTCGACCGGTCGCCTACCGGGTACCGCCTCGGGACCGGTTCTCCGCTCTGCTATGACTCTCTCTTGTCTGCCCGGTAGTGCGTTGTTGTGCGGTGTAGTATCCCTTTGTGGAACATACAGTTCTCGTTAATAAAGCAGTTGTGATCGTGCAAAATTTTACTGAAAATAAAAAAATACATCCAACTTGGACGTCGGATGCACGTACGGAAGTGTTAAATACGGATGTCCCACGGACGTGCATGGTATGTCTATCGGCCCTGAAATCGGACGGCCTGCGGAGGTCCGCTAGATCCGGAATGGACGTACGTCAGACGGCCGGTGGACGTCCGCTGGTTTCTTCTGGTGACGTCGCAAGTTGGTGATTGACGTCAGAACTTGTGGCTTTCAGGTCAGAATAGCGGGACGTTATACCGACTCGCATGACAGAAAAATGTTAGTTCTAGAGACGTTTCTCAAAACTGCCATCTGCGCTGCCAGCGACCGGAACCGACACTGCCTGAAAAGGAACGCATTGTAACTCTTTCTATGCTGACTGGTGCGCCGATTGTCCTTGATTTCATTCATTAGTGGGCGGAGAGCTATTGTATTAGACAATAAACACCAAAAAGCAAGAACATTGAGGACGCTTAAAGGTCGTATTTACGAGGGATACGCGATTGCCGAATAGGAGCCCAAGCAGACAAAGAATCAGATAATCTTACATCTTTTCTCCAGTAGATCGAACGGAGGTCAGAAAACTCTCCACAGATGCACAATGACATCATGACCACGGAGCCACCCTCCGGACACCGTGACTGGATGAAAACACTCTGGTGTCTGACTTTACTTGCATAGCACTCGGATGCAAGTTAAGAACGGCAATAGGACGTGCGGGGGGGGCGGGAGGGAGGTTATCACTCCTCCAAAGCGACAGCCCAGCATGCCACAGGATGCCAGGTTCTGCCACAGGGCGGTTACCGAGTTGAGCATAAACCGTAGCTGTGGAAGTCACCATGTGCATACGTGTGCCTTAATGGCGCCGGGCCCCTACCGGTAAAATAGGTACAAGCGAACTCCGCGGCCTGGCGCTCGGCCCTTGTGCGGGACTACAACGCTTAGGAAGTTGGTCGGCCTTGCACGGAGAAATCACCCCTACTGAATTGGGGAATAGCAAAAATGCATTTTTTGCCGGATGTCAGGGCAAGCGCGCGTTTTGAAAGGAAATTGCAGATAACGTGTGACATGGCCTGCTTCTCCTCACGTAGGTTTCTGTCACTACAGCCGGATGCGGCTATTGTTTTCTAAAGTTGCACCGGAATAGAGTCATGAACCTGGGACAAATCCAGGAATTTCGTGTGCCGGCACCTTCCGCAGTTTCTTTGCGACACGAGCTCCTGAGCGTTCTCTCGTTAAACTTTGCACAATTGAGACTCCTGGTTGTCTGGCATATGCGCCTTTTTTCCCCCTCCAGAGCCAAGGGGAGCCGGCGAGGTAATGGTGAGGGATGCGGCGATGCAGGCCATAGCGAGCGGCTGCAACTGCGTCCCCTTCTACGCCACTAACTTGTGGTCGCAGGCTGATGCATCCTACTACTGCGTCTGCCCCAAAGATGGCGCCCCGAAGAAAGGTGAGCTAATCATCCCTAATTTTGGGCACGTTCGTGAAAGAAGAAACAAGGACTGCCACAAACATGTCGGACCGTGCAAATTGAGGAGAAGGAAACTAAGCTACCGAGTGGCGTGTTCCAAGTTCAATGTCCTTTCAAGTATAGCTGTGAACTTGTGCGCAACGGTTCGGAATGAAGGACTTCGGTGATTTCCTCGAGTAGCGCGTCACTCGATTTCAGCAGTTCACATACAAGATCTGTTAAAAATGAAATCGTAACGCCTCAGACTAAATATATGCATGTGACACCTTTAATGATGTAGTGATTTCTTCTAGAATGCGTACTGATAATGTGCTTCAATAAATATTCGTGAAAAAGTAATAACGGAAACAGAAAAAAACTAGGAAATAAATTTTAAAATGTTTTCAATAAATCGAAGCAATGCACTGACAGCGGTGTAAGGCGAATTGAAGAATGCACACTGGCAAATCATTATACAAAATTCACCCGTATTGTGAATGAACTGTTCAAAGAACTAATTTGTTGTGGTAGAATCGAGGCGTTTGACCGATGGGGCCGAAGTGCGTCCAACAAAATATAGATGGTAGCAATACCAAAGCCTTGCTGGTCCGCCACTGCTTTAGGGTCTACCCAGTAATTTTTGAGGGGTGGAATTTTGAGAACGAGGGAATGGCAAAGGTGTTCATTTCAAGAGTTTTAAACTTTCGCCTCAAAAGGGATACAGCTGTGGTAATATACAGGGTATCCTGGCACTGTGGTGGGGTGAAGGGTGGAAGCTTTTTGACAAACGAAAAGTGGTAAGTACAAGCATTTACCGAGATTTGCGCGCAGCCGGCAAACCAGAGACTTCAAGGCCAGTTGTTCAGGACATCTTTCCACATAGCGAAATGGCGGCAGGTGCGGCCAGCTGCTGTTGCTCTCGCGCAGTGGCCGTGTTAAGTTCCCCAGGTGCACAGGTCGAATGGGTCGTTCGGAGTCGGTGTCTAGTGTGCCGAAAGCGGTGGGTGGCAATGCGGAAGAGTGGCTGGCATTTACACCACCTCCTACCGTGGGAGAGACGCCTCGAGCGCTGTCTGTAGGGGCTCCACTTAAATACCCCTAACGGCCCGTTTCGAAAGCAGCTACGGGAAGGCTCCGGCATGCTTTCCACTGTCGTCGTTGCTTTTGCGACACGTCCACGACTGATATTTTACCGCTTGTATGCCTTAGAAATACTATGTATGTGAGCAGTCACTCTGTGTGAAATCAAGTGTTGGATGGAAGCCCGTGTGGTTCGGGGAAACGCATGACACATATTAAACACTGATGTAGAAGCAACTCGCCACGGAAATAGACTGGCCCAATGCGAAAATAAGGGCAAAATAGAGAATTGGACGTCACGGCTTTATGTGGAATCCCTGACAATCCAGACCACGGAGCACGCACTTAATCGCAACGACTGGCAAACTTCCCACACGTGTGCGCACGTTGCCTACGTCACATCTTGAATCCAACATAACCAGATCACATTCTCCCCCACAGGACATTGTGAACAAGGCTCCCTGTACGGGAGCCGAAACGTCTTTTTTTGTTTATAAACACTCGTGGATGGTGTCAGTTCTTAATTTGTGTCATGCGTTTCCCCGACCAGACGGGCGTCCGTCCAACTCTTGATTTCATCCACTTACGCTGGGCGTACGGCCAACCAGCCATCACTCAGATCCGCCAGGACATCTCTCTAACCAGCCGAGTTGCCGCCTCCAGAGGACACCTGAACTTCAACGTGAAGTGCAAGGTGCGCGGATTTATTCCGCGCTCCCTGCAGCTCAACAGACCTGTGCATGGCTACAAGCTTTGAGAGCAGCGTTGTTTTCAAGGCGGAGCGTCTGCTGCTTCAAGCCAGTATATTGGACTGTAGACAACGAGTATACGAACGCTTGAGAACGAGGCCTTCTTGGCCTGTCGATGGCTAAAGCACCAGTTTCCGGAGAAGTTTGCGAATATTCAGCTGCACGTTAACTTCAAGGCGAAACTGCGTTGCTGCTGTGCGGGACACAGCCAAGAGCGCAAGCTTGAGAAACTCAACCATGGAAATCCGGCCTTAGGTCGGAACCCAGTTCCTTCTACTGTGCACAGCCTATGGTCGTACAACCTGGATCTCGCGGAACTACCCGTTGTAAGCCTTGGGCTAAACTTCAACGCGGCTCCTGCAAAGGACCCAAAACGAGTGATGTTCGCCGTGGAAAACGCTGTGATGCCAGTTGAACCCTCAAGACGCGACGAAGCTCTCACTCGTGCCATTGGCGTGCTGTCACGGCTTCGGCCGCGAACTTCCTCTTCACCGCTGTCCTCGGCAAAACATGCAGCGATCAAGTTCCTCCGAAACAACTCAAACATAGTGGTGCTTCCTGGTGACAAAGGCAACGCTACAGTACTTCTTGACAGTTCCGAGTACCACTCTCAAATTATGGCTCTACTTTCACACAGCAGCCCGTACCTACGCCTCCAGAAGAACGCCACGCCGAAGTTTGCAACGAGACTTCCAAAAGCTCCTTTATGACATATTCCGTTGCGTTTTCCCTCAACAAAAGTCCCTCTACTACTGTCTGCTGTGTCATAATGATTCCGCACCAGCAATGTACGGATTGCCCAAGATTCACAAGCCAGAAGTACCGATGCGCCCTATCGTAGACTACACTCGCTCGCCGCTACAAAAGCTGTCCGGGTATCTGCATGGCGTGCTGCGACCACTTATAGGAAACAACACAGCGCACGTTCGCCACTCCTGAGACTTCATAGACGGGTACGGGACACCGTCCTCGAAGTTGGCGGCATTCTGGTGTCTTTTGGCGACATTCTGGTGTCTTTTGACGTCGTGTCCTTGTTCACCTACATACCAGCGGGTTTTGCATTGACGCATGCGTCTCAGCCCTCGAAATGGACGCAACTGTGCCCGAGGGTACACCTGTTGAAGTCCCGGATTTGCTACGCCTCCTGACGTTCTGCCTTGAGAATACGTACTTCAAGTTCGAGCACTGTTTTACAGGCAGGCGCACAGGAGAGCGATGGGCGCGGCCGTATCGGTCACGGCGGGAAACCTTACGATGGAGTGGCTTGAGCAACGTGCACTCAATTCGTTCAGTCCTGTGCCCAAAACCTTTCTACGTTACGTAGACGATTGCTTCAGCGTAACCAAGGAGGAGGTACTGGCTGCGTTCACAGCACACCTGAACAGCATGGATGATGCAATCAAGTTTACCGTAGAGGAGGAGCAGCGCGGGCACCTTCCATTCTTAGACGTCCTCGTCAAGCGAGAAGGAAAATCCTTGACATTCAGCGTGTAAAGAAAGAGCACCCACAAGAGCTATCTCCAATTCAACTCTGTGAACCCTGCCTCCCACAAAACGTCTGTAGTCGTCTCGCTTGTGAGCCGCACGAACAGAGTTTGCAAGAAACTGGAAGATATCGCTGCCGACATACAGCACGTGCATCAGGACCTACACCTCCAAATTTATCCCCGACTGCTTAAAACACTCCCGGATCGAGACACTTCGGCCATCTTTACCATATATTCAACGAAAGCTCTTGATCGAATCTCACCCTCAGCTATCCTGTCTTCATTGAATAACTTGACAGTAGGTACAAATCTCTTCAATTTCGTTCAATACTTTCTGTCTGAAAGGACAGCCACACTTAAGCTCGGCAATAGACAATCCCCAATCCTTCGCCTTCCCAACCGTGGCACCCCCCAAGGTTCGATCTCATCTCTCACACTGTTTAATATAGCTCTTATTCCTCTCGCTACAGCACTCGCCAAGATCCCCTCCCTCCACAGTAGTCTATACGCCGACGACATTACAGTTTGGGTAACTCATGGTAGTGATGCCCACACAGAATCCACCCTTCAAACCACTACTGACACCATACACAACTTCGCCCAGTCAGCAAGCCTATCGCGTGCCCCTGAAAAGTCCCACGTACTCCTCCTAATCCCACGCCGCCTGGCTGCCCCTTGGCCTCCCTTTATACAAGTCCGCATAAATGACCGGCCAATAACACCTACGCTAACTTTCACCATACTCAGACTGACCCTAAAGCAAATTCGAGGCAACTCTTCCACAATAGAAACACCCAGCCGACACGCGACACAAATAGCTGGACTCATCCGCCGGATTACCGCCCGCGGCCACGGCCCCACCGAAAAAGACAGAATTCAACTCGTTACAGCTATTTTCACCTCACGCCTCACGTACTCGAACTCTACCTTACTAATCACACACAAAGGCGGAACTCGACAAGTTGGAAGCCTTACAGCGCAGAATACACAGAGCAGCACTTCTTCCTCCAAACACCTCCACGATCTGCCTTCTCTCAACTGGCCCCTTTAAAGGGACCCTGCGACACTTTCGTTAAGCTATTTCCCTCTTTCCTTCACGTCTGGAACCACTGCGAAAGTTATAGTTATCACCAGCACGGAACGGCACTGCGTGATTTGCTCGTTGCACCAGATACGCCTTCCATTTCTTCTTTGTTTTTATGGCTCTTTTTTAAAAGTTGCTATCGAAAAGCGTTCATTGCTGCAACTGAAGGAAAACCGGCCAACAGCCGCTACATGGCCTTAGTGACGTAATTCGATCCGTCGAAGAACGTCAAGACCGGAAAAGAGAGAAAAATCTTTTGAGCGCGTTTACAAGTTATCTGATGGGCATAGAGCAGTAATTTTTGGCTGACGTACTTGCGACCCCGTAGTCCAAGTAGTGGGTGTGTTGGGTGACTACGTTCTGCAAGCATTTAAGACTTAAAAAAAGTCGAAAAAAGTGTTGCAGGGTCCCTTTAACACCATCCCCAAGCTCCTCGAAGCACATCGCCTTAGCCAAATCGCTCGTCTATCGGCAACCCCCATAGGTTCTATCCTCCTACACCAACTCAACCTCACTGCTCCAGCCCCACTCTTTCAACTTTACCATCTACCCAAATCCCACCGTGAAAACCTCGAAATCCTCCCCCTTCCCCGCCACATGCATCCTATCCACCACGCATCCCGACGAAGGGCCCGCGCCATGGCACACTTACGCCTATTCCCCCCCCCCTTCCCCCCTTCCCGCCTTATCCCTGCCTCCATTTACGTGAACGCCGCAGAATACAGACACCGACCAGCTTTCGCTGCCGCTATTATATCAGGAGACTGACCGATCCCAGCAGCGGCAGCCACCATCCGCACAGCCCACCCCCACGAGGCTGAAGAAGAGGCAATAGTGCTGGCCATAATACACCAACTGCTCTCATCTCGCATATTCTCCGATTCTCAGACGGGCGTACGAAATTTCGCGCAGGGACACATCTCCCTCCCTGCTCGCCAAATTCTTCTATCCTGCCATCGTCTCGACCAAACCATAATCCTCCACTGGACCCCCGCCACGTGGGCTTTGGCGGTGTGGAAACGGCTCTCCTGGCTGCTCGAGGACTGATTTACCGTGCCCCAGAAGTAGACGTCTCGCAGCACGGCGCACGAAACTCCCACGAACACTTGCTTACCTTTAATGACCTTACCATGCAATACCGCCTACAGCGGCTAGAACTACCTCCCCCTCACACGTCACTCCCTCCACCCTTGACAAATTATGGCGACAATTACAAACCCAATCCCTCCCCGCCAGACACGTCCTCAACCACACCTATCCCACATTATATCGCCACCCAAACTGCCCGGCACGTGGTGGTCGAGACACCATGTCACACTCCATTTGGGAATGCCCCTTCTTAGCCCCACTCCGCTTACCCAACCCTCCCACTACCTGGCTGGAGGTGACCGGGAGCTCCTGTCCTTAGCTAAGCTCCTGACCACCACTAGGGCTCATCTCTCTCGGGACCTGTCTGAAAGTGGCTACCCTTACTCGTTTGTGCGCTCCGTGGAACGCCAGCTTGAACGTCCGGCACCGTCCGGTAACACGCGTCCCAAGAATCGTGCTCCGATACCGTATGTACCTGGACTTAGCGAGCACTTGGCGCGTGTTCTATGCCCACACAGTGTCTAGGTAGCGCACGTGCAAATACAAAAGTTAAGGCACTCCCTGGTGAACGTCAAAGACAAGCTAACGAAAGAAAAGTTCCCAGGAGTTATCTACTGCATACCCTGGGCAGACTGCCATCTAAGCTATGTCGGTGAGACAGAAAATTTCCGGCAAAGGCTCAAGCAGCACATGCACGACGTGGAAAAGAAAAACGTAACATCTAACGCTCTGGCCGAACACGCAGAAGCAATTCGCCACGAAATAGACTGGGCCAAGGTGAAAATAATGGAAAAAAGAAGAATTAGACCTCACGGCTTTAATCTTGAATCCCTAAGAATCAATACCACGGATCCCATACTTAATCGCAATGACGGCAACTTCCCACACGTGTACGCACGTTGTCTACGTCACATCTTGAATCCAACATAACCAGGTCACATTCGCCCCCTCAGCACATTGTGAACAAGGCTCCCGTAGGGGAGCCGGAACGTCTTTATTTATTTTATAAACACTCGTGGTTGGTGTCAGTTTTTAATTTTTGTGGTATTTAGAGTGTAAATGTTTCTGACGCGTTGTTACTGTGGTGCATTCAGTCTGTATAAGTCCCAGGTGTGTGTCCGAGGATGGCGTCGCGAAACCGCAATATGCATGGAGCTGATTGCAATTACATTGCCCTGAAATGTACTAACCATGTTCTCCCTGAGCAGTGTTTCCTCGGGTGGTCATGCACTACGACGTAAATCGGTTTTTGTGTGTGTGCTTATATAATCTAGCGGAGCACTTATACCTGACAGCACGCCAGTTACGCTTGCCGGTATCATAACACAGATATTGATCACTACCCTTGACAAGCCAATGTGGCATACATTTCACGAACATCCTATGAAGAAGTACGATGGAGAATGCAAACTTACACTCGGGGAATCAGCAGCACACGTACGACTAAAATTTAATGCTTGGGTCGTCTTGTGAGGTGAGCGCGCGTAAGCATGCATCTGTTACATTTATCCTGTCCAAAGACCATAGGCATCCCGCCTTCCCGGCTAGACCCATGGAAGACCCGACTAACGAGGAATTCCAGTGGCCCCCTTGAATGAGGAGGCCTTAGCCTAAAGGGCAAATAAATTTTTTTTCTCTCTCTCTCTCCACGAGCAGCGCGTGGACGGACGGGCTTATAGAGTAATCCGCGTCCGCGACTAACTATTGTGCGTAACATCGTCACATTTCACAGGGAGCCAGCAGAACCTAGCACACACTGAAATTAGAGGGCCTCACTCTTCCTCATATGAGGGCCTCATTAGAGGACCACACTCTTCCAACGACACCTTTTATCGCCTGAGAACTGCGTACCCTGTATTTTCCTAAATATTGTGTCATCCGAGTGACCAGCCGTACGTTGAATGCGAAAAACAAAGGGAAATGGAAACGCGCAGCTTCTGTGTGTGCTAGCGTGGGAACCGTTGAAAGTGGAGGGAAAAGGAAGCTGGAGGTGGCGATTTGCACGGGCGCTTTTTTCCCCGACACGTTTTCCTCGATGGAAGGAAAATTCCCCAGCGAGCAAGTGCTGTGATGGTTTGTTGTAAGCGCAGCAGGCGGTTTCTAAACCTTGAACCTGCCACAAAAACGTGTTTGTACTGCGGCCGGGCGTCGATTAAAAATTTTAATCCGAATAAATCGAAAGGCTTTAGTTGCTTAATTTATCGACTATCGTCCGGGTTGGCTCGTGAACTAAAATGAAAAAAAAAGCAGCCATAGAAGTAAAAACAATATCAGTGTGCCTCTAGGCCTGCTCACAGATGTGGCCGGGACGCTATCCCCGCGTTCAGCATTAACATTATTCATTGAGTTGTGATCATATGCACTCGCTACAATTGCAGGGGCCCCAATTCATCGTGTTTTACGTATGCCAGAGTTAGTCTATGCGACGCTAAAGCGGTGCGAGTGCCCGCTCGCAGTGTTTTGTGCCGTGTACATTTGTGTTAGGAAGTCACTTTTCCGCCAGTCCTAGCTATCACCTTACGGTTTTCATCACTGTAATATGGGATCGTATTTGCATCATTTTCTGCTGTGACGAAAGGCGGGTTATTTGATCCGTCACTTGCTTGCGCAAAATTTTGACATGGGACGTGCGGTTCAGTTTTGTTCACATGACTTCAGCCGATTAACCGGTTGGAAATATTAATTACGACTGAAGCAGTAACCGATCAATCGAAAGCTTAATCGATCAGTCACCCATCCATAGTTTGTACGCAAGCTTAGGCAACATTACAGATATAATACAGACCCAAAAACGTTTGCTTGATATCATTGTGTTTTTACCAGAGGCCGGATTTTTAGGACTTAAAAAAGCGCATTGTAGCCGCCAAAAACATACCAGCAGAACACAGTTCCAGGCTTCCAACGTCGGAAATATAGGCGCCATACATTTTTACATAAAACGACATAGTTTCAGAGGAAGGCGTGCGCGACCTACAATCGCGACCTAAATGCGAATAAAAATCTCAAACTGCACCCGGAAAGGGAACTTGAAGCTACATAGGGTTCATATAAAGGCTGATATTGAAAATAGCATTGGAAATAGTTGTTTAAAGGAATTAATAGGCATTCAGTAACAAGCGCCAGAATATAGATTTATTGGCACTATAAACGCACCACAAACTCCCTTCTTTACCTGTGATTCAGGCTCCTATATCAAAATGGCGCGATAGAAGTGCAAGTAACCAAATAGGCATTTGCCTAAAATGCGGTCTGTAGGTATCACAGTTTCCGAACAAGTTGCTTATATTTTTCTCGCTTCCTTTTTTTCCTGCACTTGTTAGGGCACGACGAAGGAATGCAGCAGTCGACCGAGCATCCGAAGACGACTCGTCGTCCACGCCTTGGCGGGAAGACCGCAACGGTGGAAGAGCCCTCGGAAACCGAGTCTGAGAGCAGCTAGGTCGAGTGACAAGCCGTACTAAAAACGCCCGGGGACCATGCCCCGCGAATCGCGAAATGTCTGCTTGAAAGTCTGAGCGACTTCCAGCGGTTATCGGAATAAATAGAACTTCGCACGCCTGGCACTGTTGTCGTTCTTATAAGACACCAGACAACGACTCAGTAGGGCCATCAAGCGTCTCGGGATGTACAATCGGGAGGGAAAGTTTACAAGACGCGCTGGCGGCGTGTCAAGCTAATTTCTTTGCTGAGTGCGGGCTCAGCCCTTGAAGCGTACTTGTAAGCAAGGCACCACTGCTCGGGTGCATTGCCATAAGCGGCTGGTGCAATTAGTGTCCGGGAAATAGAGAAATTAGCTTCGATCGTTGAAATCTTGTCCTGCTGTTTTAACAGCGAAGTGTGAGAAATTCATTAATTTGTGCGTTTCACAAAACTCAGTGTGATAGTATAAAGAAAAGAAACCTGTCACCGGCATGACTCAAACCTGTGTCTGTTAGATCAACGGAGTTAGAGTCCGTCGTCTTACCTACTCAACTACAATCGGGTGTCAAACGGCCTACTCACTCGGCTGTAAATGTTGGGAGAGCAATCACGTCCCCTGCTCAACACAGTAGACATGATAGGGTACATGTTCTGCCCTCCACCACGGCCCATGCGAACAACTTGTGCCTGAAATCTGGTGCTTATATGACGCAGTAGGCAGGCATGGACATATTGTTTTCCAGTGGCTCCCAGGCCACTGCGGCATTACTGGGAACGAACATGCGGATAGAGCGGCCCATGGCGCCCACAAAAGTGCAAGATTTACCTGCATACCTCTATCACGCAGCAAGGTCGCTACCGCAGCAAGGTCGCTCTACGCAGCAAGGTCGCTGCGGTCCATTGCCCGCGAAGTCACTCTCGCTAAGTGGAACACACCAGAGTTCTCGAACGCTCGTCTTTACTCGCTATACCCCAATCTGCAGTGCCACCTACCTAACGTGCCACGCTCGGACGTCACCTTACTTTGTCGCCTGTGGCTAGGTGTTGCCTTCACCGGTGCTTACTCCTACACTATTGGATGGCCAACAGCACTGCTTGTGATATGTGCCCCACCGACGAGACGATTGAACACCTTCTGTGCCATTTTGACCTATTTATAACGCCAAGGCAAGAGCTCTCCACCACACTTTACTGACTCGACGACCACCCCTTTACAGCACAGACATTTTTGTGTCATAGGCGTTGGCCGTCACAGGCCTAACAGGCTACAAAAGCCTTACTTCACTTTTTGAAGGACACAGGCCTGTCTGAACGATTGTATGGACATTACTACAGTGCAGTGCCCTTAGCTCGCCAATTTTATCAGTGTACCGCCTTAGGTTTGTGCATTTTCTGGTCTTGTGTGCGTCCTTTGTACTGCCTTTGTAGTTGCCATGGTCACGCCTTGTGTTTTCCTAATTTTCTTCCTCTCCTTTTCTCCTTGTATATGTACCGCTATACTTTCTTTCCCTTTCATTTCCCGTATCCACTTCCCCCTGAGTAGAGTAGCCAACCGGGAAGTGTCCTGCTCAACCTCCCTGCCTTTCCTGTACTGTTCCTTCCTTCCTTCTTTCCTCCCGTGAGTCGACGTATACTGCACGCACGGGCACCTTGTGCAGGCGTTACATTAAATGGTGCAGTTACATAAGTGACTAGTTTAATTTCATCCCTTATAATATAGTGAGTGCAAAACATTCACAATGAAATGACGTAGCCTAGGCTGTAAGAAGGAGATTTCTTTATGTTGCTCTTGTGGTCCAAAATGCATTATTATAAAAAGAAAATTTCTTGCATAAAACAATTCTACACCCATACAGCCGAATCCAATGTATAATCAGTCGAGCCCATTTTGTACAGTCTGCATGAAATCTACGCACTTACGTTATGTGCAGGGCAGGTGTTATGCTAAAAAGGGGAAGCTATGAATTATGCATACAAAAAGCGTTACATCACTAGCAATAATTTCAACAAAAATCAATTCTTAGGTCATTTTGGTTACGTAAGCAATGCTAACAATTGTTTAAAATGCGTCCATGCGAAAGACAAAACATTTCAGCATGTGTAAGTAACCGTCTGGGTCATACAGGCAGGTTCACATGAGCGCACACGCGGGTGTGACAGGGAGAGGGAGGGCAGTGTCCGGTTGCTCTTGAGGGTGTCTGTGGTGTGTAGAGCTCTTTATAATTACGACATTTGTTTCTCATTCCAGACTGATTCAGCACTGAAAGAACGATGCTCTCGCGCCCACAAAACATGAAAGAAGGCTAGAAAAAAGTTCAAGAAAAAATCTGCCAGAAGGGCACGTTGGTTTTACCATGACGCGGCTACATGCGAATGTAGCTGCTGGGATTCTGCACAAGATGCATGATGTATATCGGCTGCATGGAGCGCAGAGTTTGACAAAGTCAGTTGCGCGACTTTTTTTTTCATTACGAGAATTCATTTTCTGCTAAAGGAACTCAACCGAGAAGAAAATGCATAGAAATGCAAGGAACAGAAGCCCTTTGTGACGTAACTGAACTTTATTTTGTAAATACCTTGGAAGTATAAAAGCGCGCAAGCAGCAGTATAACGTAAATATCTGTAATCATTTTGTAAACATACATTGCTGTAAATAAAATGGCCAGCATGAAGTTGCTTTACTTCTTTATTAATGCTTACAGCATGCTGGTTGTAAAAATACACGGATCAATACGTAGACTTTCGATTATGCGTACCGTACAATAAATCAAGGATTTCTGCAGTTCACCTCTCGGAGCCTTCCTACCGAGACCGGGACCCACCACTTTCCCCAATGGGACCCTGTAATATGTAATACAGGTACACCTTTCGAGACCACCAACTTCTTTTATTTTTAAAGTTAAGGCCTCCACCACCCAGGAAGAGGGGAAGAATTGATCTTCGTCTTCACCCCCGGCAATGGCTCGTTGCGGCATGATGGCCGGGGGCCCCGCCAGATGGACAAGGGTCAGGGGCACCTCGCTAGGGTAAAGGCCGCTTTCCAGGCGTGGATTCCCCTTTCAAGGGTCCGCACTCGACCAGGGACGCCTGTACCCATTAAAGAAACCGGTGCGTGCCCGGCGGTACCGGAATTCGAACCCAGTACCTCCCGCACACGAGGCGAGTGCTGTACCTCTGAGTCATCGCTGCGGTTCAAAGTTACGACCCCTTCCACCGTGGCATTTCCCGACAAAGTCGGGTAACTTCCCAAGCACGAGATCCCCTGTGCAGGGGGTGCTTGTACCAATTTTTCACTGGTTGGTGCCCAGCGGTACCGAAGTACCTCCCACATTCTCGTACCCCATAGTAAAAACCGACGTGGTGGAACGGTTTCCTGTACAATCTATCCCCCGTACGGGGGGCGCCTGTCCCCATTTTTATTCTGGTGTGTGACCAGCGGCTCCAGAGGAACCTACGACGTCTGCCGCAGTGGTAGTGCGTGTCCAAGCCCTTCATCACCCGCCGAGACAGGGGGCGCTTGCACCCTTTGAACTGGTCGGTGCCCAGCGGTCCCAGACCCCGCCCGAAGGGGTTCGAGGGACCTACCACATGGTCTCCCATGGCTGCTTGTGGTCAAGCTCCAAGCGTTTCTTCCACCGTCGAGACGAGCTACGGTACAGGGACGCTTGTACCCTTTAAAGAAGCCGGTGGGTATCCGGCAGCCCAGGATTCGAACCTGGTACCTCCCGCTTACGATACGAGTGTTTTACCACTCGACCATTGCCGTCGGTCGAGTATTTATTTATTTATTTATTTATTTATTTATTTAAAGTACCTTACAGGCCCCTGACAAGGCATTGAGTAAGGGGGGTACATATGAAATGTGCGACATTAACAAGATTTTTGAAAAAGGCACTACAAAGAACCACAGTCCAAGAAAACATTATACAAGAAATGAGCCGTAAATACATATCTAGAGAAACGGAAAATACAAAGATAATGTGTGCTATATCTTGCACGAACTAAGACTAAAATTCCGCACATTCAAGATTAAAAGCAAGCATGGGTAAACAGATACCTGATGCAAAAAAATGAAACACAAAGTTCACATAAAACAGTGATAACAGATTGGTACTGTATTACGAAAAAAAGTGAGCAAGAAGAAGGTTACGGAATGCGTCGCCCTTAGATTCGGCCGCAATGTTATCAGGAAGACCGTTCCAAAGCCTGATGGCCATGGGAAGTGCGGACAAGTTAAATGCATCTGTTTTACCGTACTGGCGGGAAAAACTATGTTGGTTATTTACTCTACGTGAAATGTTAGTCGGAACTTTAAGATGTATCTTTGAGTGAGCTGAATTGTAAACATATTTGTGAAAAAGGCATAAAAGAGAAATGTTGCGTCGAAGATCAAGCGGGTGAAGTGAAAGATTCAGTTTAATCTCTGATACACTTGAGGGGTATTTGTAATTGCGTGAAATAAACCTTGCAGCTCTATTCTGTATTGCTTCAATCTTGTTAATCAGATATTGATGGTATGGGGACCAGATGGCTGACGCAAACTCGAGCTGTGATCGAACGTATGTTGTGTAAGCTAGTTTGCGAATGTCAGATGGAGCATGACGCAAATTTCGACGCAAGAAACCTAATGACCTGGAAGCCTTGGCGCAGATGATGTCGATATGGTTACTCCAGGAAAGGCCTTCTGTGAATGTAACACCTAAGTATTTGCAGGATGAAACGTGGTTGAGGTGGCTGCTATTAATGGGATAGTTGAAAATTGATTTTGCACGCTTACGGGTAAATGAGACAACATTGCACTTCGAGATGTTTAGTGACATTAACCATGTGTTACACCAATTAGAAATTATGTTCAGGTCATTTTGAAGGGACAGGTGATCATTAGTACTGCAGATTGATTGGTAGATAATACAGTCATCGGCAAAAATACGCATGCGAGATGATATATTAACCGGCAAGTCATTTATGTATATTAGAAAAAGCAAGGGGCCAAGAACGCTTCCCTGTGGTACACCGGAGGTAACGTAACATGTGGGAGAAATTAAATTATTAACAGCTGTAAACTGTTGTCTTAGTGACAGAAAGTTGCGAATCCATGAAAGGGTTAGTGAATCTAATCGAAGAGCAGACAATTTAGAAATTAAGCGGCAATGAGGCACACGGTCAAATGCTTTCGAAAAATCTAAAAATATACAGTCAGTTTGCTGGTTATTGTCCATATTATTATGCAAGTCAGTCGTAAATTCAAATAACTGTGTCTCACACGAAAGGCCTTTCCTGAATCCATGTTGGTTAGAAAAAAAGAAGCAGTTAGACTCGAGGTGATTGTACACGTGTGAAGCGATAATGTGCTCTAGCATTTTGCAACAAATGCACGTGAGTGATATCGGGCGGTAGGTCCCTGGGTAATGCTTATTTCCTGCTTTAAATATGGGTATGACCTTAGCGAGTTTCCAATCGTCTGGTAGCAGTCCAGATGATAATGAATGCCTAAAGATGTGATAAAGAATTTTGCTAGAAACGAAGAGGGTGTTTTTTAGTATTTTAGAATTAATGTTATCTACACCAGAAGATGTAGAAATTTTTAGGTTATTGATCAGAGAGGCGACACCTTCCTCAGTAATTTCAATGGGTTCCATGTATGGCCAGGCATAGTCAGGAAAATGAGGCAATTTAGAATAATCTTCCTGCGTAAACACAGATGAGAAGAATGAATTAAAGGTTGAGGGACAGTCGTTTTCAGGTTGTGGGATGTGGTTATCGTCATGCAAAGTTATTGTGTTATTATCATGGTCAGGTGATATTAGTCGCCAGAACTTTTTTGGATTTGATATCAGCAGTGATGGGAGGTCATGGGAAAAGTACTTTTTCTTTGCCGAGTGTAATGCGCGGCAGTAAGTACCAAGATAATCCCGGTAATTTTGCCAAGCAGCTGGAGTATGGGTGAGCTTCGCGCGTTTATAGAGGCGTTTCTTTTTGTTCCTCATTCTTTTTAGTGTTTTAGTAAACCAGGGATTAGATTTATCATTAGTTATTGAGATCAGGGGGACATACTGGTTGATAAGGGTAGACATTTTGTTTTTAAATTTCAGCCAGTTATCTTGAACCGTTCTGCTGTAAAAGGATGGTACTAATATTTGGTTAAAGAATATATCCAGCTCGTCATTAATTTTAGTGAAGTCTGCTCTGTTATAGTCACGAATTTGTTTTGTTTCAACGCCGGAAAACGGCACTGGAAGCTAAATTGATGCCTGCAGTAATTGGTGATCACTAAATCCGTCGATGTGCAATGTGAAGGGATTCCGGTGCATTTGTTAGTATTAGATCTAATATGTTGTTTCCGCGAGTTGGCTGGTTAATGACCTGCGAGAAGTTGAAATCAAGAGTTAAAGTAATGAACTGTTCGGAGATGCCACAAGGAGAGGATAATTGTTCCCAGTCGATTAGCGGAAAGTTAAAGTCACCAAAAAGGTAAATTGTGTTTGTACCACTCGTTTGAATTGCTTCGGTGAAGCTGTCTCTCAGTTGGGAAACAAAAGGACTGCATGAGTCAGGTGGTCTGTAGCAAACTCCGGTTAGTATTTTGACGGAATTAACCACTACGACAACCCATACAATTTCCAAAGCGGAAGCAGAGCGATTAAAATACGAAGTTAATGTTTTTTTACACACCAAGAAGGACGCCACCACCTTCTTGTGTCATCGCGATCTTTACGGTAAATATTGTAAGAATTGTGATCAGGAAGAATTTCATTATCGTTAACATCGGGATGCAACCAAGTTTCAGTAAAGGCGAGAAGATCAGAGTTATTATCATCTATGAAGGAACCAACAAGGTCGCGTTTAGGTGTTATGCTTCGTATGTTACTAAAAGATAATGATAACATGGACGGGGGGGTGAGAGGTAGCTTAGTTGCCTGGCGCACGCAGTTAGAGATTAAATAAGCACGTTCACAACTTCAAAGTTACGGCTGCACGTGTTTGTGGCTTTCTGAGACAAATTTCAGCGATCCTCCATGTAGCTCATGCTCATCATTGCGCTCGATGTTGGAGTGCGCATGTGTTTTCTGGAATCCCTATACCAAAAACCTCGTTGAAACGCTCAAAAACATACAGAATAGGGCGGTGGGATTCGTATTAGGTAATTGGCACTGTCGACTTAGCATGAGGGAAAATAAATGCAAACTTCAATGGTAAGACGTGAAAGAGCAGACACAAAACCTCAGGTTCAAATTGTTTCGTGATATCTATCATTCGAAAACTGGAATCGAAGGAAAGGGGAGAAGTATATCCAAGAGCCATTCTACATATCCCAAAGTTGGAGCACAGTCTTAGAGCAAATTATTAACTTTCCTTTAGAGGTGACGCCGTGCGCGATTGATTTTATCTTAGATCAATACGAGAGTGTACTTATCTTCCACGTATGATTGTATCCACTGTTTATAACGACGATTTTCACAGCGGTTTGGGGAATGATTGGTTATTTGGTCTCAAATTCGATGCATAGTGCTATGTATTTCCCTGCTGTAATGCATGCAAAGGCAAGCAGGTATCAAATAAATAAATAAATAAATAAATAAATAAATAAATAAATAAATAAATAAATAAATAAATAAATAAATAAATAAATAAAT
Organism: Haemaphysalis longicornis; assembly: GCA_013339765.2. Taxonomy (NCBI): domain Eukaryota; kingdom Metazoa; phylum Arthropoda; class Arachnida; order Ixodida; family Ixodidae; genus Haemaphysalis; species Haemaphysalis longicornis. Next base: position 28,856 of record JABSTR010002170.1, read on the forward strand.
AAATAAATAAATAAATAAATAAATAAAACACCTTGCGGAGCCGCAAGTTTGCCTGCGACGGGTTGAGAACCCTACGCATTCAAACTCCACTAATGAAATATTTACTGTTTTATTCGTTGCAGTATGCGAGGTTTGATGTATGAATACTACCATTGCAATGTTATTTTTTTGAAACAAATTATGCTACTCTAGTCTTACGCGATTCCTTGCGTGAACACAGAGGGATACAACTGCAGCCACCTGAAGCAAGGCGTCATTCGCTACGCGTCTAGAATTTTTTAATGTAGTATGACATTTGAGGAAAATGAAGTTCTTTGGAATATTAAGCGGTGTGCACATAACTCTTGAAAACAACATGAAAGAAGATAATAAACAACAAAAGTACTTGTTCGATCTCTCCTAGGATCAGCCCTGTGAAAGATCACCAGAAAAGTTGAGGGAGTAAAAAATCTCTTTGCAAGAAAAATAGGCAGAAACGGAACATACTTTTTGTGTGCAGGAAATTAGATCGAATGCTCCTAAGTGTTTTGTGGAGTACCAAACGTAGAGGGATTCGCGCCGGTTTTATATACAACAAAAATGGTCAAGCAACTGTTGTACAAATAGTTGATTTGGTCAGAGCATATAAGTGTTCAGGAACATTGTCCTAGAAGAAATTGGCTTAACGCGGCACTTTCATCTTTGTGAAATCCAACCCATTAAAGTATGCGCCTTCCGCCCCCACACCCTCCTCCTTCCTTATTTATTACAGGTAAGACACCCAGAGAAGATACCAGGACCTGGACAATACAGCCATTGCAGCTCTTCAAAGAAATGAATATTTTCTGAAGCGACAGTAAAAGGGGCACATCAATTAAAGGAACGCCAATTTGTGAGCAATGTTTAATAAATTAATTTCGCTGTCAACTGACGCTGATAATTAAGCAAGGCTGCGATGAAGGCTGGACGGCTGGTGGTGGCCCGCGGGCTCCCTTTGATGTGGGTGCACAGGACCAAAAATGGTGGGTTTGTGCTGCTGCCAAGCGCGATTGAGCCATCTGCTTGCGCTGCATGCAGTGGTCGTCCACCGGCCTTAGTACACTTAACATACTGTGCCTGAACTCCAATGCCCATTGCATGGCCGAAATTTCGGCAGCTTTACTCCGGCTGGAGTCCGACGACCGCATCTCGACTGTCGTCCAGTGGCTGTACTTCGGCCGCTCACGGCTGGCTTTGGAGCGGCCGGTTCTGTACGGCTGGAGTATGGCCGTATGAGCGTAAGACGGTCGACTGCCCGAAAAAGGCCGTACAGAAAATCACCTGCCAGAGTACGGTGGCTGGAGTTAGGATGAACAGCCCTGTGCTGCCTGGGCAGACTCCTCATTTCCCTTGAAGCCTGCGTGAGCCAGTAGCCATTGCAGATGAATGCCAAGGCCTCTGGCGCTGAGGCTGTGCAGTTTGCTCTCAAGACTTTGTACAGCGAGACAGCTGAGGTGGGCCCGGTCGAGCCTCAGGAGGGCAGCCTTGGAATCTGAGAGGATACCCTTACAAAAATGAATGTTTCCGATCATATTAAACTTTTCGAGAGTTCTTACTGAGTCGAAAGGAACTCATTAGAAAATCATTGCAGACTCATGCCCTAACTACTCATCTCTATAAGATCTCTATAGAATTTCAAAAAAGTCCTCCTCATAAAAACTCAGTTTTCTCATCTCTGCAAGATTTCTATACAATTTCAAAACTGACCTTCCTATAAAAACTCACTCTACTCAGACTCGATAAAGATTCTATACATATCTTAGCCAACTCGTTCAATAAAAGTTCTATGAAGTGTCCTCCATGAAAGCGGTTTTTAATTTTTGTTGGGGCTTCACTATAGCAACTAACTCTATTTAAGCTCATTAGAAATTCTATAGAAGTTTTACTGTGATAACTCAAGAAAGTTTATAGTGGCTCACTTTGAAGCCTTTATACAATTTTAAATTGAACAAATGGATGGACACTAGCACTTTTTATATTCGAGGTCAACACGGGCTCTACAAAAGATTTATCGCTAGCCGAAGTTCCTTGAGTATGTCTAAGTTTTTTAAAAGACCTGTTTGCTCAATATATATGCATAATTTATGAAAACGCTCATTAAAAAAATCGTGGAATCCATTCAGTGTTGATATGTCTGCCCATTATCGGCCGCACCTCGAAGACGTGCGTTTCATGCGAAATTTTTCGATGAAGGCGGTGCACGGAGAAGGAAAATGCCCGTGTGCAGGTTAAAGGATGCATACCGCGATCACATAATTTAGAATGTTAAAAAAAGTATATAGCTGGCTTCAATAATTTGTGGAGGTCGCTCCCAACAATTTCTGCAGCTAGTGGTGGCTGGAGGCATGTCGAAAATCAGTTTTAATTGCCCCGCCGCGAGAGCTCGGATTGCCACGACACTAGCGCAGAAATGCGAAAGTTATTCCCTGCCGGTTGTGGGTGACATCAGATCTGCCCCGTTCCGCAACGGGAAGCAAGCACTCTCCGGCGCTGTTGTTGGCGGTGGTGTCGTTTCGCCAGGCAGTTTCTGTCACAGAAACCTGCTGGATTTACATAACGAATAGGTGCCATCCCACTTAGCCTAATGTAGCGATTTTGTGTGTTACACTGGGCAGGCATGATACTAACAGCGCTGTTTTGCAGATATGTCTGCTTAGCTCACAAATCTAAACGCTACACAAAAGTACACCATCTTCCCGTAGGGGAACCCTGCGAAGCAGCCATGGGGTAGGCTGAAGTTCCCCGTAGTTTTCAGTTCGTCGTTTCCGGTGACGTTCAACTTCGCGTGCGTTCGTTGTATCAGTAGCTTCTTGACGTAGTTTGAATGAGTGAAGGACATACGGCGCGTTCGTAGCACATGCTCCCGTCTCGATTTCTAGCGCAGTGGGAAGAGCGCCACGTACCTCCCGTTGCGGCCAGAGTCGTGGGATCGAACCCGGGTGCTGCCTAACTATTTCTTTTTATAGTGGACTGCGCTGACGTCAGCCCAAACGCCGACAGGGCTGAAGAGACGCGCATGCGCAGTGGAGTGTGGACGGCGGACAACAACAACGAGGGAGGGAGGGACACAGTCCCTAGCATGAGATGCTTAGCATCTAATATTTCACAGATGAAAGTACGCGGATATATACTTAGAAACAAAGAACAGAGCGGAACTTTTGAGTCCAAACGTCGAAAAAAGAATTTGAAAACAAGACTCCAAGCCAAGTGGAGGCAAGCTTGGCCTCATCATCGTTCGCTGGCGGACTTCATTTATTGAAGGAGTCGGAACTCCAGTTATCCCCCGCTAACATAGCCAATTCGTTCAGAAGAACGTGATAAGATCGCAAGTGTAGAACTGCAGTGATCAATACAGGGAATCCCCACAAGGAGCAAACGCGGATAGACGTTTGGAGCCTGGTGAAAACATTTATTTCAAGCGAAAAAAGCTCGTAAGTGGAAGAGGGTCTCCGTCCAAGGCCCCTGAAGTCGCCGCTCACACCAACTACACCAACCAACGCAGAAAAAAAGGAGGCACCCACTTCAACAATGGCTAAGGCAAATTTAGGTATATAAATAAATAAATTATAATGAATGAATTAAAGAACAAAAGTACATCAATAAATACAGTCTTAAAGTCTTCACAGCCGATTGATGGTGGCGATGATTCCGCAGTGAGTTCAGAGGTTAGATGGAGAGATAAAGATAATATAGAACCAGGCAGCAACCCTCTCGCAGGAGAGTGGGAGCCAGAGTGACGAAATGTGAATATATTCCAGTGAATATATATATATTCCAGTGAACTGCTCCCCACGCCGGCCAGTGTCGGCGTGGGGAGCAGTGCAGCGGACGGCGCTTCGCTGTGCTGCATTCGTAGGTATGGGCGCTTTCAGCCGATTTTAAGGGTGCATTTTCGTCCTCTACAAAACAGATTAGCCAAATAAATTGGTTCCTACAAATACGAAGAGTTGGTTACCGAAGCATGAATTAATGCCAGTACGTTTTTTGCGAATTAAGAACGATCGAGCCGACAAACCATGGAATCGTGTCACTGCGCTCTATCCTAGATATCCTCTTCAAGGGAAAAGGTTTCGACACATTCTGGGGGGCATCGGAAATACTGTCGGCACGGAATCTTTTGCTAGCTGGGACACATCACGCGGTATTTAGACTAAGTTACCTCACAAAGAAGCGTTTTTGTGTATACCCCCGTCGTACACTGCCGTGGATATATAATTGATTGATTGTAGGGTTTAACGCGCCGACGCAACGCAGGCGATGAGGCACGCCGTATTTTTACCTCCTGGGGATCTTTAATGGGTGCCGAAATCACGTACTCACAGGCGTTTTTGCTTTTCGCCTCCATCAGAAAAGCGGCCGCCACGGCCCGGAATCAAAGCCGCGACCTCGTGGATATATAGCGCGTGAAAATATTTTTGTTGTGTGTGGGCGCTTCATAATTTTTTTTAGGTGCTTTGGAACCACCTTACTTCTCTTTGCTTGGGAGTTAAATACAGTATTCCCTCGTTATAACCATATCGCTTTATTCGAAATATCGCTGTATTCGAAACAAGAACACCATTCGCGGGGTCATCCAAGTGGACCCAGCTGATAGTAACGAGACTATTCTCAGTTGGGTACGATGCGAACAGGCCGACATTCTCAAAGTCCGAAAAATCGGTAAAACCGACCGTGCAATTCTTACATTTGACTCTACAACTCTCCCAAAGACTGTCAAGTACTACATGGAGTTAGTACGTGTGGCAGAATACAGACCGAAACGACTGGTCTGCTTTAACTGCCCCAGTCTTTGGCATATGGCGAAAGTTTGTCCATCCCCGAGCGTATGTAAAGATTGCGGCCGTCCCCACCCAGAAGCCGCAGAATGTGACTCTGCAGAATATTGTGTTATTTGTAAAGAAACGGGACACCTCTCGGTTAGTAAGGTCTACCCTACGCGTTTACCTAAAAAAGAAGAACGTGGCAACCGATCAGTCTCATCTAAGAAACCTCCACTCGAAAATAACCTGACCGACGGTGATCGATCTGCACCGCCAGGAGTTACATGGGCCTCCACCGTCTCCGGCAGCTCATCCCGTTCGCCCCCTCCAATTAGTCCTTTACCCTCAAACCATCCACTAGTAGTTGAAAATGCCCAGCTCCGTCGCAGCCTCGCCGAAATGCGCGCCGCCATGACGACCTTACAAAAGGAAGTGGCCACCCTCCGAGCGACCGCAGCTAGCAGTCAATCGCCCTCCAGTGGGCCAAGTAGTTCTGTCCCGGCACGGCGCAGCCGTTCGCGCACAAGCCGCCGCAAGCCATCCACTAACGCAACCCAGGCGCCAGCGACAACGTCATTCATAACGGAGCAGATGCTTACTCAAAGAGATGCCCGTCTTAAATTTGAAGCAAACAAGGAATGGCAAAAGGCGTCACGCGAAATAGTTTCCCTTCAAGATCAGGTCACTTCTATCAGGGATGAGCTCCGTCAGTTCATGGGAAAAGTGGGGGAACCACTTGAAACTCTCCAGACCTCAACGATCCCTTCCAATGAAACGAAACGAAAGAAAAAACATTAGCCGTCCAGTGTTGCCCCCAGCTCTACCGCCGAACAGAAGCATACTACAGTGGAATTGCCGTAGTTTTTCACAAACCGGTCCGCTCCTCAAGTCCCAAGTGCAAACGCTCCGTCCAATGGCGTTACTGCTTCAGGAAACACGTGGTCTTTGCAAAATGTTAGATTACACCACCTTTTCAGATCCCTCCATTTCAAGCCAAACCCGCTCCTCCCACGGCCCGACTCCAGGGTTAGCAGTGGTACTAGTCCACAAATCCTGCCACGCTGTCCAGCATCGTTGGGACCAAGCATGCAATGATGACAGAGAAGTGATTATGGTCCTCGTTACGCCGCCAGGAGGCAAATCGGTGCTGCTTGTGTCTGTACACTACAAGCCAAGATCCGGTGCCGTCCCCCCATCACTTTATGACTGGATACCCTATCTTTTTTCGCTACGATTCACCGGTCCCATTATTATCGGGGGAGACTTCAACGGTCGCAATACCCTTTGGGGCTACTCGTCCACAAACCGTCGAGGCCGGCTTCTGGAACAAACACTGGAGTACAGCCCCCTTCAACTAAGAAACGAACATGGCGTCGAAACCCGCATTGGCCTTTACTACGCTCAAAGCGATACAACACCGGACCTCACCCTAGCTACCCCTGGGGCGGTGAAGACCTGGCGCACGTTAGACAGCACCTGGGGTAGTGAGCATTATCCCATCATGCTTCAAATCAATAGCAAGAAATTCCGCAATAGACGTACTTACTGTGAGATAAACTGGTCCTCGTATCGCTCCCAATTCAACATCTCCTCTCAAACTACCATTGAGGAATTCATCTCGTCCTTAACGCAAGCACGTTTTCTCTCAAGCGAAGAAGTAACCAGTACGGCAGATGTGGATTGCCCTGATTCACACATGTTCGGACTTCTCCGCAAGGCAGAAGGCTAACCAATCGATACCGTACGCAAGGAAAACGCCATAATCACCTAATGCAGCTAAAACGTCACTACCGCATTATTCGCGAATATCAGGTCACGTTACAGAGAGAGAAATGTCAAGATTTTTGTCAAGATCTCGGGCATGAATCGGGCCTGTCTCATCTTTGGGGAGTTTTCCGTACCATGAACGGCCGTGCGAAGGTGAGCGTCCCGATCTTGGATGATATGTGCCTTCAAATGGACTACTCGCAAGTGGAAGATACCACCATTCACAGGTTATTTCCACACGCCGTTACAGACCCTCCAACCCTCCCACCTTTACCAATTATAAGCATTGACCAACCGGTGCCCGAGCTCGATTCTCCCTTCTCTTTAGGGGAACTGCAAGTAGCCATCTCTCAAGGCAACTGCAAATCTACTCCTGGCCATGACCAAGTAAAATTGCAGGACCTCCGAAACCTTCCGCCGCACGGCCTCGATGCGCTACTACATTTGGCCAACCACTCTTGGGACTCAGGCGAGATACCTGACGCCTGAGGGTAACGATCATTCATCCGATACCCAAGCCCGGTAAAGATCCTCGGAATCCCCAGAATCTTCGGCCCATAGCTCTAACCCCCGTAATATGCAAACTTATCGAGCGTATGATTAACAATCGACTCGTCCACCACTTGGAAAGTACAAATTGGTTTCACCCCACTCTCACTGGTTTCCACCCCCATCTTGCTACCCACGATTACCTATGGCTGCTTCGGAGAGTTATTAATCGAACCTCGCGCAAGGCCTTTGCCGGACTACGTCCTCACCTTAGACATGCACAAGGCATTTGATAATGTCAGCCAGTCAGGTATCCTTCAAGAGCTTTCCCTCGCCTTCCCCAGCCAAAACGCGCAGGCCTGGGTACGCAGCTTTCTTCAGCATCGGCCGATCCGTCTTAACTCTCAAGGACATCAGCCCACAACGTTCTACCTCGATAGAGGAGTCCCACAGGGTTCCATTTTGGCTCCTCTCCTTTTAATCTCGCAATGAACCGTGTGGCCGAACTCTCGAGCAGGACGCTGCCGCCCGATTCGCGCTTTATGCGGACGATATTGTGGTATGGACAGAAGCCCAGGATTACAACTCCAAAGAAACTATGCAAACAGAGTTGCAGGCAGCAGTCCTAAGTTTGGAACATACGCTGTCCAAGTTCCGGCTACAGCTATCCCCAACCAAGACAGAACTGCTCAGCGTGGATGGTAAACGTGGCACAAATAAGGAACAAATTATCTCCCTTCAAGTGGGAGATACGCTGCTCGAATCCCACAATGGTACCATTCGACCGCTGGGTGTTCCCGTCAGCAGCTGTAATAGCTCAAAACAGTGGATAGCCTCACTTAGGAAAACCTGGCGTTCCACCTTACACCTAGTTACCCGGATATCGAACAAGTATGGTGGGGCGCACCAAACAGCTTGCACCATGCTCGCCCGTGCTGTGGCGCATGGGCGCTTCACGTACGGCTTCCCGGTTTACGAATTACGGCATTCACATGTAAACGCCCTCCACCAAATGAATCGGCACCTTCTCCGTGCGATCAGTGGCCTCCCCGCCTTCACAAGGGTAGACACTCTACACGATGCAGTTCCCCTTCCGCCTCTCGCTAACCTCATCGAAGAGACAAAACTACGCTTCAAATATCATCTGGACCATTCGCCACAAGGAAAAAGACTCCAAAAATGGGACCACTTAAATAGTCAGTCTGGGAGCACCGATTTGCCGACAGCAGTCCCTCCGTGGGAACGCCCATCCATCGGAATTCTGCGTCGACGCCCGATCCGCCGGGATAAAAGAAAAGTACGCGAACAATACGTTCGCACTCTCGCAAATGACAAGGAATGCGACGAAGCTGACATCTACACCGACGCGGCTCTGAATGGAACGACGGCGGCCATTGCCTGGACATCTTCGGACCTGCCGAAATTGAATGGATCCAGGCACATTTCTAACACATTCGGCCTCGTAGAAGAGGTAGAACTTCTAGGAATTCTGGGAGCCACGCAGCAAATTTATAACTATTCCGGCCATCTATCCACGAAGAAATTTCGCATCATCACGGATTCCTATGTTGCTGTGCGAGAGTTAAATCGTCCGTTTTCACCGAACAATACGGCAACAAACATCCTCACATTGATAAGAGACCTACAAATTGAAGGCTTCAAAGTTCGAATTGTTTGGACTCCAGGACACACTACAGGCACAGAAGGCAACCGTATGGCACACGACGCTGCAGGGAGAGGCTACAGTCACCTCCCACGGTGCCCGCCACGCCCGTCCCCCCTCTCCAGGCAGACTGGCAACTCCAGCTTCGTCACCTCAGAAAGGAAAACTGCAAGCGCTTACAGGCAGAAACTCCTGTTGGCATCCTTGCCCCTCTCAAGCGCTTCTCGCGTCCGGGGGAAGTATTCGCCAATAAAGTGTATGCGAATGCAGCGTACACCCCCCACATTATTTATAAATGGACAGCTCCAGCAGGATCCGAATTGCGCCGTTGCCCCCACTGTAGTCGTGAAGGCACACCAAATCTTTATCACTTAATTTGGCTCTGTCCATCATTCGACCGTAATCGCCACCAGCTTTTTAACTCTAGGTCTCGCCCCTGTGACTGAACAGGAACATGTTAGTCGGGTCCGCGACGATCCCACCACACTAGAAGCAATCACCGAGTACGCCCTTGAAAACGGACTTTACAAATTAGTGTAACGGCCTGGTAGACTTCCCCGTTCTACCACAAAGTGAACTGACAGCAGCGTGCACTGTTTTCAGTGTGAACCGCGTTGTCTACAGTGTGAACTGTACATTTAAGTGTGAGGTGTGCATTTTAGTGCCACTGACTGACTTTTATGGGTTCATTTTGTGATTAGGACGCCAAGACTGCAGCTATGTTCATTGTGCGAGTTGTTACCTTCCCCTTTTCCCCTCATCCTTACCCCCCCAGGGCCCCATGGCCTCTCGTCTAATAAAGTTTTTCACTCACTCATAAAGAGAATTTATTAAACACAGGTTACAGCTAGGACCCGCTGTAGTTAGCTACTACACGGGTCGACAGAGCACAGGATTTACGTAATGTGCCACAGAGGAAAAGGAAGTGAAGATCACGGAAGTTCACAAAACAACTAGTACACCGCACCGAAGGTCCTTGGGAGTGAACATAAAGACCACAGCAGTTCACACACATCCGTTCTATGTCCGTACAGAGATGCATGCGCAGCCAGGCTGCCTAAACTGCGCCTTGGCCTCAAACATACAACTCCTTTCAGCACGCAAGTTTCACCTCATTATTAAGGCACGACACACCATTGCACGGTGTTATTGGCAACCTTGATGAAGCGAGTAGACCAACGCATGATAAAAGATTCTTCACCCAGCGCCACCAGCTCATGCTGCAGATGCTCTATGGCCATTTTTCGAACATGCCACAACAGGGGATACATGGCACGCTGTGGTTGTGCCTGCAAGGCGGCTACACCTCGCTGGCGCCACACAACAAAGGCACCCACACAGAGCAGAAAGCTGACAAATGGGTCTTTCGATTTCGTGTGGGCTCCCAGCCAAAGCTCATACATTCTGCTGAGTAAAACCCAGAGTGTGGCGGCCACACGACACTCAAAAAGAGCATGCTCTAGCGTCTCAGTGCGTCCGCATTGCGGGCACCGGGAGAGCGAGCCACACCAAATGCTGCAAGGCGGTCACACGTCGGCAGGGCCCTCCAGCCCCGTAGCCACCCGAAATCACGAACGTCTGCAGGAAGCACCGCTGACGTTAACTGTTGCCAGCGGGCCCCGCGAGGCTTCTCTTTTTGCCGATCATTTCAGTTGCCCAATAGCCAATTTCTCGCATATATCAGTCGCAGATGAGGTTCTAATATCCAAATATGGGTTGGCCGACTGAAAGCCTCTAAGTGTTTTAGCAACGTACCTATAGAAAGCTGGCGGCTGCACGGCTGTAGGTCCGGTAATGGGCTCATCATAAAACAACAAGCGAGCAGTACCGAAGAAGTAGCGAAGCAGAACCTGCCCCGGGTACGCGGCACGCATTATTTCGCAACATTAGAGTTCAAGTTTACAGTTTTCTGAATTCTGTTAAGCGGGCACAATGCCCCTCCAAGCTTCAGATCTTGGGCGCCGGAGAATACCCGAATGGGGTATGTGGAGAAGATAAAAAAAACAACTGCAGCATATTTTATCCTGCGCTGGATAAAAGCTGTCGTATAATATCTGGATAAAGCCTAGGGAGGAGCGAAGCTTGAAGTAAAGAAAGGTATTCGAAGTCTGTGATGATGCTGATGATAATGTTTGGATTTTTATGGCGCAAGGCCGACTGAGGGCAAAGAGCGCCAAATAATGATTAGTTCATCTTAGTGACATGAGTGCAAAAGTAAATTATTTCAGTTAAAATAAACAAAGGAAAGTGTAAGTGTAAAACAGTCAACTAAAATTATACGTGAAATGACATAAAAGACAATGTAGATGACTGGCGTAAAGGGCCAAGGTGTCAATATGCATGGTAAGTAATGAGGTGTAAAAACTTAACATCGCTAAGAAACTTAAAAGTACGCTTGTGGGTGATTATGGGGTCGTCCCCTAAAAAGTACGATGGGTGTAGTGGATTGTGTTGTCGGTATAGTTGTGAGAAGTGTCTGTGTCGTGTTGTTTCTACTGCCTTGCGTTGTATGAGGGTGTGGATCACAGGTAGGGCCTTTCCGCACCTGCTGCACACAGGTCTTGGAGATCCAGTGAGAAGGTGCGAGTGCGTAGCATGTGTGTTCCCTATCCGTAATCTAGCCAAGGTGACTTCTGTGTATCTATTGCGTGAGTCGGTGGTGTATGGTCCCACGTGTGGTTTTATTACGTGTAACTTGTTGTCTGTTTGTTCACTCAAGTGTGTTTGCGATGTTTTGCGAAGTTGTCGGATGTGTGGCTTCACATCAGTGTAGGGTAATGTGGTTATGTCTACTGCATTCGACAGTGCAGCAGCAGCAGTCATTCGATCCGCGGCTTCGTTCCCGGCTATACTACAGTGGCCAGGGACCCAGCAAAGGACCAGTTAAGATTTGTGGACATACAGAGACATAATACCCTTGACGATCAGATTAACAACGTGATTTTTCGAAGACTGTGTTGAGGACAATGCCCGCACAACACTGAGGGAATCTGTATAGATCCTGGAATGTGGGATGTGGTTTTGAGGTATATGATTAACAACAAGAAGTACACCATACGCCTCTGCTGTAAAGATACTAGGGTTACTGTTAAGCGTTTTAGTGACATTAAGACCGGGTCCACGTGCCGCTCAGGACGCAAAGGTGGCAGTTCTAGAGGCATCCGTATAAAATTCAGAACACTGATACTTCTGCTGCAAATACAAGAAGTGCTGCAGAATTGCACATCTGATAGCTCGGTTCTTATCTACATGTGTGAAAGATGTGTGGCATGATACAGGGCGGAGATGCCATGGTGCCATAAAATCTGTTACAGAAGTTTGGATGGTGTCTAAAAAGGAGACAGCAAGGTCTGACACTTCCTCTCTAACTTTGTAAGAGAAGAGCAGAGAGAACGATGGTCGATTTAGGAGGAGTTCAGTCATGAATGTATTATAAAAAAACTGATTTAAAGGGATAGTGAGGCATGGATGAAATTTTAAAAGCATAAAGCAGGCCCGTGTATGCTCGCTGACGTTCTAGGCTCCATTTGTTGAACTCTACATACAGGGTTTCAACTGGACTAGTCCTGAAGGGACCACACGCCAAGCGGAGCCCTAGATGAAGCACAGGGTCCAGCATTTTGAGGGATGTTTTAGTGGCTGACCCATAGACAACGCTACCATAGTCCAATCGTGAACCTATTAGGCTGGGAAAAACACGTAGAAGAAGTTGTTTGCCAGCACCAAAAGAAATGTGCGAGATGACCTACACGATAGTCATTGTTTTTAAGCATTTATGTTTTAGTTGTTTTATATGTGGGATGAATCTGAGCTTTTCGTCAAAGATTATGCCTAAAAACTTGTGTTCCTTTTTGACAGGAATCGAGACCCCATTGAGTTGATTGCCAGGATCCGGCCGGATGCCACGCCTCTTGGAAAACAAAAGGCAAGTACACTTTCGTGGATTGAATTCGAAACCATTGCTATCTGCCCATCGGCTAGTTTGTTAACACCAAGCTGGACATGGTTCTCACAGACAGACAAGTTACAGGATTTAAAGGACAGTTGAACGTCGTCTACATAGATTTAACAGGAAATCGATGGTGGCAGCGCCTTCGTAAGGGAATTCATTTTCACAATAATAAGGGTGCAACTTAAAACTCCACCTTGCGGAGCTCCATTTTCCCGCACGGGAGCCCTAAAGAGTGCAGTTCCAACTCGCACGCGAAACGTTCTTTCAGACATGTAACTCGCAAGGGTGTTCTGCATGTTACCTGACATTCCAAAGACGTCAAATTGCTGAGGATACCATACCTCCAAGCAGCATCATACGCCTTTTCAAGATCAAAGAATACTGTCATACACTACTGCTTGTGGAGGTAATATAACTAAGTAAAGCTGTAGACTGGGCTAGTTGGTAATTCATAGTGAAAAAATGTAGCGCAGCAGAAACACACGAGACGGAAAGAATACACACGCTCGTCCGTGTGTATTCTTCGTCCGACCGCTCGTCCGTGTGTATTGTTTCCGTCTCTTGTGTTTCTGCTGCGCTACATTTGTTCACTGTGGAGAAAAGCATCTTTATATACGCCTCCATTGCAACGAGTTGATCGTTGGTAGATTACCCCGCCCTGAAGCCTGGCTGGCAGCTCTCGAGAAGACCATTGTACTCTAAGAAATACATGATTCTCCTGTTTATCATCTTCTCGAAGAGCTTACACAGGCAGCTTGTCAGGGCCAATAAGAAAATAACTGGCAGGAGAGGAAGCATGCTTTCCTTCCTTCAGGAAAGCCACTACTATGGCCTCTTTCCAAGAGCGTTGAATGTGCCCCGAAAGCTATATTCTGTTGTAAAGGTGTATGAGTGTTTCAAGGGTGTCTGAGTGCAAGTGTTGCATCATGGTGTACGTAATCTTATCTGCACCAGGAGCTGAAGGTTAACATGTGGTCAGAGCAGCCTTCAGCTTATGAATTGAAAATGGAGGATTCTAGGAAGTTTGTGTCTTGTTAATATCACGCAGGGACTTCTTTTCTGCAGATGTTTTCTGTTTCATGAAAGTGTTTGTGTAGTGTGCTGAACTAGACACGTGTTCGAAGTGCTGTGGAAGTGTGTTAGCCTGGTCTTCATGTGTGTCCCCTGTTGTGCTAACCAGGGGCAGGCTGTGTGTCTGTTGTCCTTTGAGCTTACGTATATGTGTCCAGACTTTGTGTGTGTACGTGTATGAAATAATAGATGTCAATATGAGGTGCCAATTCTCTCGTTTTGCCTCACGGCGCACAAGTTTTCCTAACGCCTTGGCCCGTTTGAACGAAATGAGGTATCGCGACGTGTGGTACCGACGGAGGATACACCACGCCTTGTTCTGGGTCTATCGCACCAGCCTACAGTCCTCATTTCAACATGGCCTCCTCGCCCGAGGTGTGGGGAATGGACTTTTCGGCGGCGTCGAGGATGTGCGCCGTGAGGAGTTGGGTAGCTTCTTCAACGTGTAGGTGTCCTATGGATGTGTGGTGTAGTTTAGATGTCTCTGTAAATGTATTTCAGTTAGCTCGTGCCTTATTGAACCTGTTATGGGAAGATGGAGTGCATGGGCCTTTACCTATATATGTTAGTGAGATGAGGAAGTGGTCACTACCATATGGGTCAGTACCCATACCCCACTCGAGAAGAGGAAAGAGAACTTCAGAGCCAATAGCCAAGTCAAGATATACGTTTGTGTTGTGTCCTCTATTAACGTATGTGGGCTTATTTCTGATGAAGAGGCATGCTCCTGAAGATGTAAGGAATTTCTCTATCAGGCGATCTCGGGTATCCATGCGAGAAGAGCCCCAAAGAAAGTTGTGCGCAGTAAGGTCACCTGTTAGGATTCGGGCAGCTGGTCGCCCAGCGCCTCGAAGTCTGAGCTCGAAAGTAGAAAATCAGGACGAATGTAAATGGAGCATACCGTTATCAACCTATAAAATATTATTGTGGGTATTGCTACAGCCTCAAGGACGGTGTTCAAGGTTATAGGGTGGCATGCTTAAGATTTCCGGGCGATTATGCCCACACCGCCGGAAGAGTGTGTGCAGCCAGCCCTATCCTTCAGAATACCATATAGCTTTTAACGAAATTTGTATGATTAGAATTTAAATGTGTTTCTTGTACAGACGTTACACGTGGCTGATTAGCATGCAAAATCTCGTAGAAGTCGTCAATATTATTCATAAGGGCTCTGCATTTCCATTGAAAAATATTTTCATTCCCATTAATAAGTGTTTACAGCTACTGGAGTGTGAGTATTTATATAAGGTCTTTCGGGGCTTAAACTCTTGGAAGGGGTTTTTTGACCTTCTCTACTGACATGGACGTCGCAGCCCGTTCCTTTTGCTGCGAAGAAAGCCGGAAGGGCTCGACGTCCATGTCGTCAGTGCTGAGGGCGGGGGGGGGCACCACAGATTGCACAGACAGTAGGGCGGGAGAGGGGGTCGCTGCGACTGCCTCCGTCTCCATCTCCTCCGTGCCCTTGCGTGTACTTTGGGCCGGTAGAGAGGAGCAGGGGATGCTGCGGCACCCCCAACGGACGTGGATGCCAGCACAGCCGCTGCCACTTCAGCGAGCGGCGCGATGGGGGGGCGGGCCGCCGGAGGAAACCCGAGGGAGGGCTGGTGCGGGGACAGGTTTGGCTCGCGGTACTGGGTTTCCGCCGAAACCAGACTCCGCTCCGCCCTCCGGGTGAGCCGCGTCGGCGTACCTCCCCAGAGGAAAACATGTAAACCTCTTTCACGCCTCCGGGAAGGTGATGTTTTCTATGACCTTGATGTTTATTATTTTCTATTCTTGCTGGAACGTTTGACATTTCCTGGAATAGGGCGCTTGTGGTCGCTGGCAGGTAATGCAGAGGAGTTGTTGTGAACTATGTTATCTGTGGCATGGTCATGTTGGGCACACTTGGCACAGTTTATTCGGCCCCGGCACGAGTTAGTACCATTCCCGAACCGCTGCCAGTTGAAACAGCGTGGCAGATTCGGGATGTACACTCTGACGGAGCACCGGATGAAACCGGCATTGATGTGGTGACGAAGAACGGAACGACCAAATTTCAAGATGATACGTCTAGTCGGTATTAACTTATCATCTCTTTTAATATTGGTGCACTTGACTGCCGTCACACCTTGACTTCTAAGGCCTTCAAGAAGGTCAGCCTCTGTCTCATTTGCAAGGTCTTGCTCCCAGATCACGCCCTGCGAGCGGTTGAGGCTGCGGTGGGGTGTGACCTAGTGGCCTGCTTTTGACCGTGTATCTCGACCAAGATCTCGCCGGTTCTTTCCTTCTTAGCTTTATAAGATTCTCCTATAACACTTTTTAATAACTGCAAAGTCAAGAACATACACTGTGAAACAATCGGCCTGGTTTTTTCAAGAGATTCAATTACGAAGAAGTGTGGGTAGTTTTCAGGTTTTGGAATTTTGATGGTCAGAAGGGGTGGATAGGATACTTCGGTGTGGCCCCTTTTATGGTGCTGATATTGGGTTTGGGAAATTTGGAAAAAAGCATACAGCTTGTATAAAAGCAGGGGGCAGGGGTACTTTCTTCGTCAGCCTCACCCTGATAGTCGAAGAGGTCCCGGAGCTCCCTGCCTCGTAAACAGACAGGGAGCCCAACCGCCAGAGCTTGACCTTGGCTCCGACGGCCACCGTTTGAGGTGTGTACCCTTCACCTTAAAAACACATCACCACGGTAGGTTACAGATTATGTTCTGGGCTCGGGCTCTGCGGTGTCGCCAATAGCATCACCAAGGTTACTCAAGGTGCCCCGTGCGGGGTATTCGAAGTCTGTAAGTCTCCTGTTTCTACACGGCGCGAACTGATTAAACCGGAGATGTAACAGAGAGGCTTATGGAGGTGACGCCGTTGGGGTTGTAGGTATACAGATTTGCTGTAAAGGTATCGTGTCTTTGAAGCACAAATCGTTCTAGGTGAAGTCGTTCGAAAACGAGTGTCCCGGGGTGTTCTTATTTTGCCCACGTCAATGAAACGTTCTGGCTCGAGGTGCGGGAAAACGAGTGTCCCGGTGTAGTCTTTTTGTAATGCGTAACGCTCTAGCGCACGGTGTTGGAAAACGAGTGTCCCAGTGTGTTAGTACGGCGGCTATATGCGATGACGGTGACATGAGAAGGCAACGACATGAAACGCCGAGAGGTCGAGCCCCTAAGGTGCTTCGCCCCTAACCGATTCCATACTTGACATATCACTTTTCTTCTGCTGTGACGATCCGGCGTCACAAAGTATCACATCATCATCGTCCTCCTCTGCCTATTTAGGGCTACCGCGGGACGAAGACCTTTCCCATTGACCTACATTCACTGTTCTCCTGAACCGCCAGAGTTCCTTCCTGGCCTCCGTATTTTAATATTTCGTATCTCCATATAGTACTCGCCGTCCGAGTATTCAAAACACGTGTCTCAGTAGCCAGTATTTATCGTAAAGGTCCACGAATTTTCATTTTATGTTACTACCTGGGGAGCCTACGACCGTATTTTTTTACTTGAATTCTGATATCTTCCAGTTGATTTGGGCCTCAGATCTAGGATGGTGGTTTCCTTTCTGTAAGCGTAACACCTATCATTCTTCGTTTCGCGGCCCTTTTCGTAAACCTAACTTTTCTTTCAAGACGTTTATGTCAAAAACAGGCATTCTATCGTGGATGCACCGGTCAAGTTTTGTTTTTCTGAGTGTGCGGGATCGTGCTTTCTTCTAGACCAGCTGGAAGTTTATCCCTGGGAAAGTTTGTTAAGCCTGAAAAAGTAGATTCCCTGAGGTTTTCTTGCTAGACAAAGTTCGGGCGTTGAATGGTGCCACGTTAAAGTTCCGGAGATGGCATCTTCAACCACACAGAATGTCAGCAGCCTCTGCTGTAACTCTAAACTGCCGACACTTCTGTTTAGGTGGAGCACCTGCTGGGGCCGAGTGACGAGAGTTGGATTCGTCAATGGTGGGAGCTCGGGGCCAACTACAACACCAGGGTGTCCATATCATTCCTGATAAGGAAGTGCTATGTTACTTGCGCTTTTTCTAAAACGCTTTCCTGAGACAGCCATTGCTTTTACCGCATTTTTTGCAGAATGGAGTGCTCAAAGCTATCGCCTTATTAAGCGCCATCTTCTACTATAGAGCATCTCCTGGGTGCTAGTATTCGGTACACTCAATATCGACACCGTCCTTCTTTCCCCTGCACTTCCGAACACAAAACCCAGCCGTGGTGGAAGGAAATATGATAACTTTAAGGTAAGTGACTTAGTGTAAATGTTTTGAATGCGTCTTATACGGCAGCCAAGCCCATGATTAATCATACGTCCATTCCCTTATCATCACAAAATTATGTCTAACAACTTCCTAGAAATATTTTGGTCACACCCTCTAACAGTCGTTATGATACGTTCTTCGGTGATATGCTTCTCAATTTGTTTTTTATTATTGCCTGTGGGTCTCGTGCGTTTTCTTACCATTTAACAAACATTTCAGAGCGAAGTTCATGAACTATGCTTATTATGTCCTTAATGTTCTTACTGAATCAGACGATGTCCCCAGGAAAATAAAAATCTCGTGTGTATTCTTTAGTTATTCCTACCACTGATCTGTCCCACTTTGGTTTCCTAGACACCCCTTCAGGAAAGTACGTAGGTGCAGTCACGAAAACATGAAACGGCATGACCAAAATGTCAACTATAACACACAAATAGGTCCTTTTAGTTTTAATCTCAAAGAGACGAGTGGCCTAATTACAGTAATAAAGTTCGGAAATGAGAGGTTCAAATGCAGCCACTGCGCGCCGTTACATAACCTCCACGAAGAGTCTTTTTGACTTACCTCGTTCCGGTTCATATTTTCGCTGTAGCGTTTCAATTGGCCATGACCTTGATTGTGTAAAAAGTATATTCAGCAAAGAATCGTTGGCTGGCTTGCTAGGTACAGAAGGCCGTGCGGAGCCGCTGCTCGTGTGGCGAGCTGGAACAGGCTGTGAGCCCTCTTTTACACAGGCGTCACCTTCTCCGTCACGGCACCGTCACCTCAAGAACCGCGACGGAGACGTAAACGGAGTAGCGTTCGGAGTAGAGTTCTCCGTCAGTGAACAGGGTCGTCTGCCTAGTGATCAGTTTAGCCTAGAATCGATCGTGGTTCATATTGCCGCGACTTTATTATTGTGGGAGCAATCCCCGACCGGCTAACGGGGCTGTTCCTAGTAATGGGTATGTGCTTACTGGTGGACGGAGGAGAAAGAAGTCCAAGCTCGCTTGCTCTAGCTTGCTTGTGGATCGCCAGTGTTTGCCGGCACAAGTTCGCCCTGTTAATAAACGCTTTTACTCTCCTTACTGGAGCTCATCGCTACATAAGTGGTGGAGGTGCTGGGTACATGATACCCCATCCGTCAAGGACGCACAGCTCGGGGTCGCCAATTCAAGTCGAAGTTTCGCCCGTCCACGGGCGAACCAGCCGTCGTCTACTCGGACTTCCAGCGGAGTGCGGCCTTTTACCTGATCGCACAACCAGGATGACAGGACGGGACGCTGGCGCTGTGAGCACGACTCCAACGGGCAGCCCTTTTCAGTACCTGGTTCAGCAGCAGCGGCAACCAAAAGTCTTTTACGGAGAAGCCTTATGAAGACGCGGAAGATTGGCTTGACCACTTCGAGCGCGTGGCAACGTTTAACGGCTGGGACAACAGATTCAAGCTGCGAAATGTGTACTTTTCACTGGAAGAGAACGCCCGAACCTGTATGAAAATAATGAATCCACGATGTCGTCTTGGGAGGAGTTTTGCCAACGGTTACTAGCGACCTACCCAAACGTGACCGCAAGGAGAAGGCTGAGGCTTGCCCTTTCAAAACCGAAACCAGCGTCCGAACGAGAGCGCCGCCATGTACGCCGAACACATGGCTCATCTTTTAAGCGCGCTGACCCCTCAATGACCGACGACACGAAGGTTCGACATCTCATGCGCGTCGTCAAGCAAGACATCTTTGCCGGGCTGATGCGGTGTCCCCCGACAACGGCTGCTGAGTTCGTCCGCGAGGCTACCACTATTGAAAGGGCGCTCCACCAAAGGGCGCGGCACTACAGTCGCAACGAACCAGCCCTGCCCAACGTATCCGGGATGGACAGCCTCGGGCTCCGGGAGCTCGTGAGACAGATTGTTCGCGAAGAGCTTCAAAGGCTGCAGCAGGGACAGGTTCCACCGGCTCCGCTGTCCGTAGCAGAACTAGTTAGGGAGGAGGTAAGGCAGGCTGTTCGGGTACCAGAACAAGTTTGATGTGTTCCGGCAGGAAGAACCCCGCTCCTCATATTCAGCAGTCTTTGCGTCAGCCCGTCTA
Source organism: Haemaphysalis longicornis (assembly GCA_013339765.2). Taxonomy (NCBI): domain Eukaryota; kingdom Metazoa; phylum Arthropoda; class Arachnida; order Ixodida; family Ixodidae; genus Haemaphysalis; species Haemaphysalis longicornis. The sequence goes on from JABSTR010002170.1 coordinate 48,883, forward strand.
TGGCGCTCCTCCTGTCGTTGCCTCGGTCGCACCGCAACGTACCCTGGAGGCTGACGCCGCGTACACCCTACTCGACGGGAAACGGGGCGCCGGAAGAGTGACCTGTGGCGCACCCCTAACACACGCCTCTCTGCTTCCACTGCGGGGAAGCAGGGCATATCTACCGGACCTGCCTCTATCGCCGAGCTGGTCTGCGTGGATTTCCGCCGAATGCACCACGGCCGCAAAACGGACAGAGACCCCCCGAAATCGTGGACTACATCGCCGGACGCCATAACGTTTATTCGCCGGGACGGCCTCAGTCTAGGTCCCATCCCCGATGCGACGCAGGTCCTCCAGCCCTCGATTATTCCTCGGACCCTGGCAATCGGCCCCTGGTAGCCCAGAAGGCCGGGGAAACTGAAGCCAGCGACTTCCGGAGGTGAGGCCGCTGATGTCACAAACTGCCAAGATCCTCCACTGCAACACCGCTACGACGAGACGACGAGCAGCCAGTACCTGAAACTTGTGTAACCCGACCGATTGCCTGCGAAGTGCTGGTAGATATCGACGGCTGTACGACGACTGCATTGGCCGATACCGGTGCTGATCGTTCAGTCATCAGTGAAACTCTGGCTTCTACGCTAAAGAAAGTCATCACACCCCTGGACTGGCCTGCAAGTTCGCACTGCTGCAAACAATCTGATCACCCCAGTGAGGTAGGTGTACTGCGCGGCATAAAATTCACGGTTTCACCTACGTTAACGACTTTATTGTGCTTCCTGATTGCTCGAGGGACTTAATTCTGGGCATGGACTTTCTGCAGACAAATGGGGCAGTATCGACCTGCAAAAATCGAAAATTAGCTTCTCGACCAAGGGAGCTATAGCAAGCAACATCCGAAGACAAGCGCGACGGAGCACTACGCATTGTTGACGACGACGTTACACTGCCTGCCCGTTCTAGCCTCTTTGTAATGGTCAAAAATGACAAATTCTCAGATTGTGAAGGCATCGCTGAAGGCAACATTCAGTTATTGTTGGATAGGGGTGTTTGTTTAGCTAGAGGATTTGTCAACTTGCACAACGGATGCACTCAAGTTTTGGTCACCAATTTTTCCAACGAACGTCGACATCTTGCGAAAGGCACTACAATCGCATTCATTGAGGAAGTCGCTGACGTTACGCACGTGGGCGTGCTCAGGACGCTGTCACTTGATTCGCTCACAGGTGAGACCGACATACCAGTTGAAATAAACAACGACCTCCCGACCGCTCAGAAAGAAGCCCTAAAACGGCTAGTGCACGACTTCGCCGACTGTTTCGCCACGTCTTCCAAAGTGCGCCGTACTCCCTTCGCGAAGCATCGCATCGTGACTGATGAATCGACTAGACCTATGCGTCAAACAACCCTACCGCGTGTCGCCTAAAGAAAGGAGGCCATCAAAACGCAGGTCAAGAGATGCTCGCCGACGACGTTATCCAACCATCCAAGAGTCCGTGGGCCTCCCCAGTTGTACTCGTAAAGAAAAAGGACAACACGCTTCGCTTTTGCGTAGACTATCGCAAGCTGAACAGTATCACTAAACGCGATGTTTATCCACTTCCCCGAATAGATGATACGTTGGACCGTTTGCGTAACGCTAAATTCTTCTCGTCTCTGGACTTAAAATCTGGTTATTGGCAAATAGAAGTTGATGAAAGGCACCGTGAGAAAACAGCATTCGTTACACCCGATGGCCTATACGAATTTAAAGTCCTCCCATTTGGCCTCTGTTCTGCCCCTGCAACGTTCCAGCGTATGATGGATACCGTACTCGCTGGATTGAAATGGCAGACTTGCCTTGTTTACTTGGACGATGTAGTGGTGTTTTCTAGTTCTTTCGACGAGCATCTAACACGACTGCGAAGCGTTTTGGAAGCAATCCGCTCTGCCGAGCTTACTATTAAGCCTCAAAAATGCCACCTTGGGTTCTAGGAGCTGAAATTTCTTGGACACATGGTTAGTGCTCAAGGCGTCCGCCCAGATCCGGAAAAAACAACGGCCGTGAGCTCTTTCCCAGTACCAACCTACAAAAAAGCTGTCCGACGCTTCCTAGGTCTCTGTGCCTATTACAGACGCTTTGTCGAAGGATTCTCTGGAATCGCGGAGCCACTCACGCGCCTCACAAGAGAAGACGTACCCTTCGTTTGGACGGAAGCGCAGAAAGTGGCATTTGATGAACTGCGTAGCCGCCTGCAAACGGCCCCAATCTTGGCACACTTCGATGAAGATAGCGACACAAAAATCAGAACTGACGCCAGTAACGTCGGCATCGGAGCTATCTTGGTTCAGTGGCAGCAGGGTGCCGAGAAAGTTATAGCCTACGCCAGTCGCACACTGTCTAAAGCTGAACGCAACTATTCGGCGACAGAAAAGGAATGTCTTGCCGTGATATGGGCTATAACTAAATTTCGGCCATATTTGTATGGAAGGCCCTTCAGAGCCGTAAGCGATCACCATTCGTTGTGTTGGCTTGCCAACCTCAAGGACCCAACGGCACCACTTCTCAAGTCGCCAAATTCTTCGTTGAACACATTGTTCTACGCCACGGCGCGCCGACGATTGTAATAACAGACAGGGGCACCGCTTTTACTGCCACCTTCCTACAGGACGTCTTCAAGCTAACCAATAGCACTCACCGGAAATCCACTGCCTACCACCCTCAAACCAACGGCCTTACCGAACGCCTTAATAGAACCCTAACTGACATGCTATCCATGTACGTGGACCTGCAGCACAAAAACTGGGACGAAATTCTTCCCTACGCAGTGTTTGCCTACAACACTGCTATGCAAGAAACAACGCGATGTGCACCGTTTGAACTTGTTTACGGATGCTCTGTAACGACAACCTTACATGCAATGTTGCCTGTCGATTCAACCGACGTGACCAGCACCGATGCCGAGGCTTTTACCCAATGGGCGGAGGAAGCACGCCAGCTAGCCCGCGTTCGCATTCGACATCAACAAGAAATCGACGCCGAGAAATACAACAAGGGACGCTGTAACGTCGACTATCGACCAGGCGACCTTGTGTGGGTGTGGACGCCGATTCGCCGCAGAGGACTTTCGGAGAAGCTGCTTCGGCGATACTTTGGGCCTTACCGCGTTCTTCGCCGTCTGTCCGACGTTACTTACGAGGTCGTCTCCGAGGACACAACAGCCCGTTCTTCACGACGGAGGTCCGATCCAGAAGCTGTCCATGTGGTACGCATTAAGCCGTACTACACCCGGTCTTGCGAACCCGAAGCATGATGATATGCCAGCTTACGTACCCTGACTCTCGCCGATCACTGAACACATCTACGTGCCTATTTTGGGTTTTGCTACCCTGGCATCGGGCCGATGCCAACTTGGAGGGGGGAGCAATGCCGCGACTTTATTATTGTGGGAGCAATCCCCGACCGGCTAACGGGGCTGTTTTCTAGTAATGGGTATGTGCTGACTGGTGGAAGGAGGAGAAAGAAGTCCAAGCTCGCTTGCTCTAGCTTGCTTGTGGATCGCCAGTGTTTGCCGGCACAAGTTCGCCCTGTTAATAAACGCTTTTACTCTCCTTACTGGAGCTCATCGCTACAATATGAAAAGTAAATAAAATGGCTTAGATTTTCACGCGTGCTCACGTTTCGCTAAATTTAGCCTTAATAATGTGTTTCTGATTGGGTGGTTTACCACGAAGCGTGGTCCCGTCACGTGGATGGAACGTAAATGTAAATGTCGGCCTTCCGTTGCCGTCGCACCATTTTCGGCGAGAAATCGCACGAGTAAACATCGCCCATACGGAAGATGGTCACGCGACGGTGACGTGACACGGTGAAAAACGGCTGTGTGAAAGAGGGCTGATGTTGCTTCATGTTCGAGCTCGTCGTAAACGCATTACCTCTACTGTGAACAAGTTTTAGAATGCACAAGAAGATGGGACAGGCAGTGGTGGCAGAAACTAAACAGTGCGGGTAAATTGTCTTGTAGGTCTTGTAGGCCGCGCCCAATTCCTGATTCTTCGAGAGAGTTGGTAGGGTTCGAGGGGGACACCTTCGGCGAGTGTCCTACTCGTCGAACAGGATATCCGTGATATTTGGGGGGAGACGATGTAGAGTTTCTGTGGTGAAGGCCTATGCGCCTAATCATTAGCCAACGCACGGAAGTGAAGCTTACGGCATGATAAGCTCCACTTGTGATGATGGGTATATCATGATTCGGTGTCGGGGTCTGTCTCAGTTGAGTACTCTGTGCGGGATAATGACGGCTGATGACAACGTATCGGAAGCTATTGATGGTGCTGTCCGGCTTTTTGTCAACACCTAACTGGTTGCCCTTCGTCTGAGAATAATGGAGGCCAACATATGACTGTGGAGGATTATCGTACGTTTTACATACGTCAAATTTACTTCATAGAGAGCTCGTCCTATTTTTGATGTGGTAACATTCGGACATTCGTAGCAGGGGTTACACATGGGCTAAAGAAATAGAGCCACGGTGGTGGAGTGTTAGCCATCATTGGGCAATTCACGCTCTGGGAGGTTTCAAATCGTGATTTAGTTGGCAAATTTTAAAGCCTTTTTACTCGATCTGCAATGTTTCTGGGAGACGGGTTCTGGTTCGCCTGAGTTTGCGTTGGTCCTAAATGTCTCGTCCTGCGTTGGCGCGCGAAAAAAAGGGCCGTGATGATACGCGTTTGATGTGCACCTAAAACTCAGAGATACATCGCGCCGGGAAAAAGTGAGGACCGCTCAGGGAGGGCGATAATGGAGCAATTCTTCTTAGTGATCGTTCGGCCTTTCATGAATATTCGTCATCGTCACATCTGCGCTGCATCTGGCGCAGACAGTTCCTTTGCAATTTTTAGTACGTTCCATGGGCGCGGCTGACCGTATGGGTCTGCAACGGTTGTGCGCATTACTTTTGGACTCTTCACAAACCCGTTTCCTTTTTAAAAACGATAGTCTTTCATGGCTATTTAAACCCACAAATTTTCGTCTGTCTGTCTGTCTGTCTGTCCGTGATTTCAGACAACCGGCCAAAGTAATACAAGGCCTGCGCAATAATCTTATATAGTCACAACTAAATCTACCCGTCTAAGTCCGGAGTATTTTCCCGAGATGTCTTTCACTTTTCCGTCTGCGATACTACTGTGGCTTGCATCACTTTTCGCGAAAGTATGTCGTAATCACTCGCACGTTCTTTCAGTGGTCTTTACCAGTGATCCCGTCCCTGATCTCGCCATTGCAATGTATCGCGATTTGATTCAAGCTTGCTCCTCACAAAGAACCAAAACTCACCTTTCACTTCAATGTTTTGTGAGGAGGATTGCTTTTATAACCCCTGCGAAAACGTGTGGCTTGCAGAATAATTAGCCTTTGGTGTATACTACAATCCCGCTTTACAAATAAGGAAATATGTTGTTTGGCGAATATCCGCCCCACGAAGATTTTTCGGGCTGCATTTTCTCGTCCCTCTGCGAAATACACCAGCCTTAACTGCACGCTTACATAGTTTTTTTTATTAATGTAACTCGTCTTTGAGGGACACAAGTGTATTACTAGTCAATGTGCAATTTCCCACATATACAGTGACCTTTAATTCAACATTTTTATAAATAACTTATTTTTGGGGTTCTAATGATGGTTACATCGAGTGCAGCAACCCCTTTGGGAAGGGTCACTTCAGAGCCACAGAAAGGTCTCCGTAACTAGTGGATGTGCAAAGCAGCACGGAGACGGGTATCAATCTCAAAGATACACGGAAACCGAACAGGCCGAAGAGATAGGGGTGTTTTCATTTGCAAACCCACAACTGGAGTCCTATCTGCACCTGCGGAGGCTACCACAATTTCCTAGACAATTTAAAATTTCGGCTGCACTCTTGAGCTTCTTGTCACCCGCTGGGATTTGAAAGAAGTAGCGCAGAACCTTGGGTGGACATCCAATATTTATTGTTACGTGGTATCTTTAATGCTGTTTTTCGTATTTGAACGGTGGTCTGTGTGATAGGCTTCAATTTACAGTACCATTACAAAAAAGTTCCTCTCTTACGCCCTTTGAAGATGCGCTGCAAAGAGGCGTCAATGATGTTTGTCTTAAAAGTTAGCACGCTGGTAAATG